>JAXGGA010008673.1:0-55533 GCA_038373865.1 Uloborus plumipes | reverse complement strand
TACATGAAATATCCACATTCAAGAGAACAATTGACAGAAAATTCTTAAACATAGAAGAATTGTTACATCACACCCTTTCTTCACTAATTTAATAAATAATTTTGTCGAATTACTCAAATTATTGCAATAGATGTTACATATAGATGAAAGTAATGACCAAAAGAACTACGACTGAATCAAAGGAAGATTCATAAATTTAAGAAAATATTATGAATTTTACTCATAGAATAAATTTACAAATCACAAACATTATACTATAACAGAAGACAAAAGCAGCTGTTTTAGCTTCCAAGAATCTTCAGTAGCTGCCATTGTTTATACTTCCATGTAAATAACAGAATTGAGTTGATTAATAACAAGAGTGTCTTCGACAGCAATTAATACAATTTAAGAGAATTAAATTTACAAAATCTTACATTGAAATTCGTAAGTATCAGAGAAGAGAAAATCTCCGAAAATTGGGTTTTTACAGTAGTTCGTTCTCAATTGACGTCTTATGCGCAGCTTGTCAACACAACTGAGAAAATCAGCTTTCGGCATGAAGAGCCGATGGATCAGATTGTTCATCCTGTGCAGTTTGGGGTTGCAGTATTAGAGTAGTTGATGTTGTCATGAGAAAGATTGAAAAAACGCCAATGACGCCAACAGTGTATACATTTCTGTTGAGATGACGAGAGAGAGAGAATTCTTACAAAAAATATAAAACTGAACATTTTCCAGAATCATTTCTTCTGCAGTTTATGTGTTTGCATTAATGTCTGAAATTGCGTGTGCTTTGCTATTTTTCGGAACAGTTAACAAATTGAGAAAATAACTTGCCATCCCCACTCTCCTCATGGGTTTGATTAAATGCTTCGAAACTTTGATAATTTTTAGCTCAATAATGTGCAGAATTTTCTTCACAATGTAATTTTTCCTGCTTTTATTCCAAAAGTAATAGACTGTAGTCTTTAGTATGTAGAATTTTGAACCCCATTTGGGGCCTTAATTTCGTGTAGGAATCTCACAATTGAGACATAGTAAATCCACCACTGTGTAAATTAAAATTCTGACTGGTTGCATGTTGCAAATAAAACACAATATATTTTTTTTTTTTTTTCCTGAAAAATTTTTTAATTGGTAAAAACTGCCAAAAGAGCTATAAATGTCTATTCTGGTAAATCAGCGCCAGCAACCCGCTCGCCATGCAACTGACAACAGCCATGCCCAATGTTTGCAAATTATTAAATTTACTCATCTCTGTGTATTTTCAGTAAAAGTGAATGCTCAATACTTTTTTAAGTGTGTGGTACTTAAATTTTGAATCAATGAGTTTTCTAAGACATCTCATTTTACCGAAGAACTAATTTCCTGTCATCGAAGATAATTATTTGATAACTTTCCTAGTCCATTTAAACATGTCGGTAAATTTTGCAAAACATCGTAATTCCTTACTTGACGCCTGGAAAGATGTTTCTGACGACAAAACAGCGACTAATTGGTAATCTAAATCATCGTATCAGCCGAAATTTTAAAAAATTTAAATTCATTGACTAATTTATCAATTTCATCAATGTTGAATTGGAAATTCTCTTCCTTCGGTGTTAATTTATAAATCTCATGTATTTTAAACATTTTGTTTGGTTTTTTTGTTTCAGGGCTCTCTTTGGGTATGAGAAGCAATCGAATGATCTGTATGTTGTTGAAAAAGGAGGTAAGTCTCGCACTAGTAATCAACAAACATCTGTTATTTTTTCCCTGTAGCCTTACATTTAAAACTTAATTTCCAAACTTTAAAACAGATGGAGGATTAGAAGAATTGGCTGATGAGCTGAACAGCGGGAAAATAATGTATGCCTATTGTAAAGTTACAGATCCCAACACAAGTCTTCCAAAATTTGTACTGATAAACTGGGTAAGTTAGTTTTGTGCTCAGTATAGGAATTTGTTTTCATTAAACTGCAATTTGTGGAAGTGCAACTGTTTTTTCAATAATAATTGCTGATTGAGTCATTTTTATTTTAGGCCGGAATTCAAGTGAAACACAGACGATCGCAACTCACCATTGCAATCACAAATTCCCAAATTTGGGTTCAAGTGAAACGTTACAATCGCTACGAAATGCTATTCTATCGTAATTCGACTTCCAGTAGCGATTGCAATTACCATTGCCTCGAAGCAATTGCAATGGTGTTTCACTTGAATTCGGCCCTTAACTGATGTTTAAATCAAGAGTTTCTAGTGATTCTATTCTATGCTTAAATTTTTACCCTTCAAGTTGAATGTTGCGGAGCAGCAACTTGATCTTTATATGATTATTCTGAGCACATAAAGCATTCTAATTAAAGAAAAGCATCACAAATGTGTTGTAATAGCTTAATGTTAATGAAATAATATTCTGCAATATTTTTATGAAATGTTCAAATACTGTAAAGTTTCTGTTGCATATCATATATACAATGCTAATTTTGCCTGAACTAGTGCACTGTAAGAAAGCACTATTTTCCCTGCTTTTCTTTTATGCTACGCCTTATCTTGTTTGTTATGCAAAATAGCACACATTTTTTCAGAAAAGTTAGCTTTATATGATTTCTAATATCTATGTCACCTTTAAAATGTTATTTAGCCACAACTGTAATGCATAGGTATAAAATAAAATGAGGTTTTCACATTATAGGCGTATATAGAAAAATATTTCTGGAGGGGATAATGTTAGTTAACTGATATAAGGAACTGTCGACCTCGCTTAAACGAATACTGTCGCTTCCAAGAAATATTATTCGATTAAGCGGGGCATTGGTTTAAGCTGGGATCTTTAACATTGTTTATAGCATAAGGAATATTCGATTCCAGGATCTTTTATTCTTATAAGCAGGGTATTCGTTTATCCGTTACCCGATTAAGCGGAGCCGACAATATTAAGGACCAGTATAAAAAAGTCTAATTTTCCAGAGCTGGTCAAAAATCTGAAGCAAAACTGCCCTTAACCACCTGCCTAAAAACTGTACCCATCTTCCTTTAAATTTCTTTGTCAAGCTTTGATTAGGAAAAAATACATTCAGATACAGGAAGAGGGCGAATTTATAAAACGTATCATAAGTACAGTATAAGAAATACTGAAAAATTCTTTTGAAGTATAAACTTTGACTTGAAGAAAAGTTAGGCACTAAGGATGAAGTGTCTTGAAGCTGCATTTTTTGGGTGCAGTGCGAAAATACATTGATTCATCTCCCCGTAAATATTTCAAAATTTAAGTCTTGAAAGCGCATGTTTGGCCAATATTTGGTTTAAGAGCACAGGGTTGTGAACAGATCAGTGAAAGGCTCGGGAGGCAAAAAAAATTCATACTTTTTTGCAAATCTCAGTTATAGTAATTAAAAGTAAGGATTGGGTTCCCTTTATTCAGTTTCTTCCTTTTAAGAGTTTTTTTTTTTTTAATTTTACGTAGATTTTAGGCTATCTTCCTTGTCGTTAAGAGAATAGAAAAGCTTCAGAATCTTGTTCAATGGAAAAAATTTCAAAATTGAAGTGTAAAAAATGCAATTGTAGATTTTCTTTTGTGACATGAAAGGAAGAAGGAGGTTCAATCAGTGTCATCGAGAGCCAAGATGTGCTTTTTGGGAGTTTGGTACTGGGCCACTTACCACTATAAAACGTATACTACTCTGATTCCAAACAGCGCCCCCCCCCCCCCTAGGGCTGGGCCCATAATTTCCAACTTGACTGGCATGTCATGTCGCTGGTGATGGCTTTGGTAATGTTATTAGAAAAATTTTCCAAATTAAAGTCTTTAATAAGGAAATTAAACTGTTGTTGTAGATGTTATTGGATATGCGACATTGTAGTGAAGAGATTTTACACTGAAAACTTAATTTTAGGTTGTGTTTGGCAACGATGTAGGAAAGGGCTGGGGAATTTTATTTTCGATAGACCAGCTGCTGAATCTGCACAGTAAAAAGTGGCAATTGTTCTAGTAATTTTTAACGTTTGTATTTTTGAAAATTCACTTTTCATGTAATATATTTTATTGTAAACACGAAAATGTACCATGATTGTTAGCTTGTAATCCACTTTACAATTACTTGGCCCAAATAAGGTTTTTCAGTATGTAATAAAAACATTTTTTTCTTTTTTCTAAAAAATCTGTTTGTAGTTAGTTTGCTCAATATGCTTTTTATTGTGTGCTGATGGGAAAATAATAAGAAGTATTATAAATAGAAAGTAGATGCTCAAAAATTGCTGATCAAGAACAGCAAAATCATAATGTTACTAACGACATTGGATCAACATGTGTTGCATCCTTGCATCCATCAGCAGACAGTTGTCACCACTGGTTTTGAGACAACCGTTCCAGATAACTGGTTTCATACTGCATATGTGCCATGTAGTTGTCTTCATTAAAAACAACTTAGTTCAGAAAGTAGACCTTGGGACAATAAATCAATATTATGAATTTGGCAAGCAATTGAACAGTTTTACCTGCAGTCTACATTGTGATATATCGAGGGTTAATCTACTTGTTATGTTCAATTAATCTTCATCTGAAGAATCAACATTTGTTTTCTCTTGTTTTTTATGTTAGCCATTGCAATTTTAAAATTTATGACAATTAGTTTCTCTAATTGTTCACTTTTTCTTTCTCTAAAGCAAGGGGAAGGAGCACCGCTGACTAGAAAAGGAGCTTGTGCTAATCATGTACATGATGTTTCTAATTTCTTTAAGGTAAGTCCTTCAAAAATTAGTTTTGTTTAACACAGTGTGAACTATTTTTTTATTGTAACATTATTTATGACACTGATGAGCTGTTGTACATGATATTATGTTCAAAGTTCATGTCGTAATGAATGAACCAGTAGTGCACCAAAAAATGCTTTTTAAGCTGAAATAACTGATGCTTTGTTTCAAAACCCTCTGAGAGCCTATCTGTGTGGAAAGCCTGTTGCTAGTCGTCACTTTTGTACTTTTTTAGGTAATTGATGTAAAAGGAATATTTTAACAAGTTTATTAACAGGTCATCATTTTTGCATTTATGTTATTTGAATGTATTGATGTAGAAAACACAAAATATATTTAAAAAAAAGGCTACTGATTATCAATAATATATGAATGATATATATTTTAATTTCAAGATAAATTATTTTTCAACGCATCAAGGTAAATGCCTGTAAAATGTAGATATATAAATGGAAAAAGTAAAGATTTGAATGTTTTAAACTTAATTTAGCTTTTGTACATTTAAATAAATAAATACAAAAATGTATGTTTTGTTTTAATTTTTCTGGGAAAATCAGAAAATTATGAGCATTAGAAAGATAATTATATTTTTTAATATTAGCATTTCATATTCTATTATGTGATTTGTCTTGTCTTTTTTTTTTCTTTTTGCAGGGGGCACATGTTACAATAAATGCTAGAATGGAAGATGATGTAGAACCTTCTCTCATCTTAGAAAAAGTTGCAAAAGCCTCAGCTTCCAAGTTTAATTTTAAAGATCGGTCTGATCCAGTTGAAAATATAACACCCGTAGTAAGTATGAACAAAAATACCATGCCAGGGGTCTGGCCAGAGGAAATTCGGGTCCGTTAACGGACCCTTCACAAAAATACGATCAAGCAAAACGGACCCTTCACAAAAATACGATCGAGCAAAACGGACCCATCACAAAAATACCATCAAGTAAAACGGACTCTTCACAAAATGCTGATCAAACAAAACGGACATTTCACCCATTATCCATTCAAAAAGCAAATTTTTTATCAAAATAACTCATAGCATATTTCTGTGTAAAAGCCCATAATTTTTGGGCCTTTTCTGAAGTTAAAGAAGGAAATTGCTTATCGGCCACTTTTTCAGAAAAAAAAAAAAAAAAGTCGGCACACTTCCTGTCTTCTATGCTCAGGCTTCTTTTAAAGAAATTAACAACTTAAAAAAGGTAGTTGTTTTGCTTTAATAGTTCTGCTTGTTTGTTTTATCATATGCAAATCAAAATGGCTTACTGCGATGTTGCTGTTATAGATTTCTCTGGAAATGCAGAGTAAGGATTTTTCTCCCAGCTCTTGACTTTTACAAAAAGGAATTAACAACAATTGCAATTATCAGCGAAATGAACTTAGAACTGCAAACAGATAGCTGGGGTTGGAGAAAAAATAGGATTGCTTCTGATAGAGTGACCAGCTATTTAAAATTATCACCATCTGATGTTTTTGGTGCGACTTTTTGACCTTAATTTGGCAGGAAATTATTATTATTATTTTTTTTTTTTTTATTTGATGTTTGCAAAGGCGGTGTTGTGGTTATATTCAGGAATAATTTATGTACTTTTCGTCTGTTAATATTGGAAGTCCTGTACTATTGTTTGTTTTGCTATGTCTCCCTACTTTCATAATTCTAAAATTATTTGACTTTGATAAATTATTTTATTTACCTTTTTTATACTTCTGACGTTTTCATTTTGAAAAATGCCTCTCTGCATCCGATATGAAAAATCGAACTTTACTTATTTTTCAAGCTAATTACTCTTTATTAGGAGGCAATTAATGAAAATTCACTTTATTTTTTGTTCAGATCATTATTTTATAATTTTTAAAGCAAAATTAACTGTTCTTTTATGAGTCTAAATCTGTTAAACACTGGATGGATCGTTTCATTTTATTTTTCAATCAATTGTGTCAACAGATATTAATAATATGTTTATCATAGACTTTTAAAATGCCGTTTTAATTTTTTTTTACCAAAATGAACTCGTTTATATGCCGTTTTTATGCGTTTGATGCACTTTGAAAACTGCAATCTCTTTGCATCCGCTACAGGAATCGGATTTTTCGCATTTTTGATGTTTGATACACTGTTTTAAGAGGAAAATAAATGAAATTCACTTTTATTTTTTATTAATTTCAAAAAAAAATTTTTTTTCCTTTTTTTTCAAAATTGTTTGATTTTCACAAACGTGTTTGATTTTAACAAAATTATTTGATTTTTCACAAAATTATTTAGTTTTTCACAAAATTATTTAGTTTTTCACAAAAAACGGACCCTGTGAAAAATCCTGGACAGACCCCTGCATGCATATCTTGCATTCTAAGCAGCTTAATAAATGTATTTAAATGATTCATTGGAACTTTAAAAGTTGTTGAGAATTTTACTGTTTGCATCTAATCAAATCAATCAACGTGAGTTATATACTTTCCATGTTAGTACTGTTATGAACTTTGTTTAAATGATAGAAAGTATGCTTTGTGTGTGTTTGTTTGTTTATGTTTGTAGATAAAAGTCTATTTCTGTGAATTAAAGTTGATCCAACTAGAAAATTGCATATTTTCACAGAAATAAACAAAATTGCACAGAAAAGAATAGTTCTTGTGATATTGAATACACCAATCACCCTTATCACTCAAAAAGTGAAATAAAATAATGGGGGATAAACTGTTATAGTCTGAAAAATTTACTGGGTGGTATATTAATTGTATCAGCAGTTAACCTCATGTTAAAATATGCACCATTTATCTATTTATTTCTTTATTACTAGGGTAGTGTGTACAAAAGAATTAGGCCCACTACAGAAATAAATCCAGTTGAAAGAGAGAAGTTTTGGATCAAAGAGCAGGTGAGTTTATACTGGAGTTAAATATGTGCATGGAGTGTAGTCACCCATTTCTTTCATTTGCCTTCTGTTTTCTCTAAAACTAAAAAAATATTTATATAAAGAAACAAAGAGAAAGAAGTGTTGATGCTTTGTAAAATAGGAGCTGAACTACTGCTAAACTCTGTTATTACAAAATGCAAAAAGTCAGGAATTTGTTTGCATTAGTCGCTATTTGTAACAACCATGAATAAGTAAAATGGGGAAGAGAAAAATCTTGTCTTGGAAATATTTGTTTTTGTTAATAAATGTAAATAACTTTAAAAATAAATACACAGTGAATTTTAAGGAATTAAATTTCTAAAAGTAAAAAATATGTACAACTACTTCAAGTATATTATTTTATTGGTATGTTCTTTCATTAAAATGTTCTCATTTTTAAGGAAGAAGAAAAGAAAAGAATTTCAGAAGACAGAAAAAAACTTGATGAAGAACGTAAAAAGTTGGAAGAAGAAAGAAAAGAAAGAGAGGTTATGAATGTCTCAATTTTGTCCTTTATATATTATCATTATGTTTTACTATTAATAGCCGGCCACCTTGTCTAGTGGTCAGAGAAGTGTGACCCGGATGGTATGGTCCCGAGTTCAAATTCTGGCTTGGGCATGGATGTACTTTCTCTCTCTCTTGTCCTTGGCCTCTATTTGTGTGAATGTGTTGTTGTGCTGTGAATAGATGCCCACTCTATAAACAGGTCCTTGTGGCATATGTGCGTACTGTGGAAGTCGGACTTCACACCAAATTACGGTACAGTTGGAAAAGTGAAGCAGCGCACCCAAATTGTCAGCGTAGCTGGCACAAGACAACTATTTTTTATGCATTTTTCACTGCATTAAATGAATACTTTGACATTTTCTACGAAAATTAAATGCAAATAATGTTTTTTTTAACATATGTATAATAGAGATTTTTGTTATTTATAAAATCTACTGTTTTTGTATTCCTTATGTTTTTATTTAAAACTATTGTAAACACAAATTTCCATAAGTTAACTTTCAAACACGTAATAATATAAAACATATGAGTAATAAAGAGTCAGAATTTCAAGTATATAATTCAAAAGATATAGATTCATTGAATTGAAATGCTGACGAAAACGAGGCATGAAACTTTGGAGATTTTTGTTTTGTTCTTATTTTCCATATTTTAAAAATTTTTATTTATCTATTATTGTAAATGATTTTTTTTCCAATAATTTTGTTTTATTGACGAGAAATTTTCATAAAATTCCTAGTCTGAGGACCAGTTTTTAACAAATACTCCTCATATTTAGACATTTATTTGGGTGCATCCTATAGGTAGGCTTGCCAGATTTAAAAAATGTTCAAGCAGGACACTGTTCAAGGTTGCTCATCCTTGGCTAGTTTTTAGAGTGTTTTAGCGGTAGTTTATTCTGAAAGCTGTGAATAAATCATTTCTAATTATTAACCTAAATCAGATAATAAGGGACACCAGCATAATAGCATGAATATTTTCTTACCTTTCAATATCGGTAAGTTATTTAAGTAAGAAATAAGAATAAACACACTGAATGAGGAATAAAAATTTGAACAATAGTTTGGAGTAACTTTTTTAAAAAATACTTTTGATTTTAATATTGTAAAAATATTCACAAGCTGATCCGATATTGACTTAACTTGTCAGTGTTACTAATGACAAAGTAATTGTCTTAAATAACACTTCAGTTACTTATCTTTGACTTTTTTGATTATTTAATTCAAATTTATCCTTTTTCTGGGACGTGAAGTAAACTGGCCAGGACACTGGAGCATCTTGCAAGCTTACCTATAGGGAAATTTTAATACCAAATACAACTGTGAGGAATATTTGATTATTGTCTTACTGTATATCTTCTGGCTTTGGATAAGAAAAGCACTTAATAAAGAAGTTGCAATGGATTTGAACATGGAATAAACAAAAAGAAAGTAAGCAAAGCATACCTTCAAAGACATTTTAGCTTTTGTATAATAGCTTTGACAGAAAAGTTAAGTTGCACCACTATTGCATTTGTTTCACTTCAAAGTACATAGAAACTTAAAAATTCCAGTTGATACTCAACAAATTAAGACAATTATTGAAATGAGCCAGGGTAAATTTAACTGTTCAAACTAATATTGTGGATGAGCATTTGTATATATTAGACTTTTTTTTTATAGAAGTTAATGCTTTCCTGAGAGAATTGTTTCACATTACACAAATTATGTGTACAGTAAATTCTTAGAATTAAAGTAAATATTTAATGTATTACTGAAGAAAGTTCCTGTGTGTGCATAACTTACCAATGTATAGACGACATCTTTTGTATATATGTAGTACTAAACATGATTTAATGCACATCAAAGTCCAAACTTTAAAATACATTACAAATTTATGTATGCGTACGTATGTATTTTCATACACAAGCACACATATGTGTGTGTATATTTATTTACTTGCATGTGTATGTATCAAGGGTTCTTTAAGAAATTGGGTCTGTTTATAGACCTTTTACCAAATGCTGAACTCTGAAAATGAAATTATCACAAAATTGCGAGATCTAAAAATAAACCTATCACAAAAAAAATCCAAAAAGTTATTTTTCATTGTTCACAATAACTTACTTGATTGCTTATGAGCTTTCACTAATTACTTCCTTTTGATCTTTTATTTTCCCATTGTCACCATCATATTTTAATGTATTAAATCCTGTCCTAAGCAAACACAGTCAAAGTATTCTCTTTTTTCTATTTTAGATAAAAGATTCATCGGCTAGAGAAGAATGGGTCAAAGAACGATCCAGATCTATCAATCAAATGAGAGAAGCAGAGAAAAATGCTGATAATGTTGCTAGGAATATGGCTCAAGAAAAAGTGCAATGGGTAATTTGCTTTTGGTTAGTTGAAGTTTGGTTACTAAATTTTACTTTCTTAACTTTCATTTATGTATTTCTTTCCACTGTAGGAAAAACAATTGCAAGAAGATGCAGTAGATGAGAAAGAAAGGAGAACTCGAAGTGAGAGTTTACGAAGGGAACGAAGTTATGTATGTACGCTTTTTCTAATAGATTACGGATAATTAGTCTTCCCTTATTTTTATGAAGTTTGCAACAAAAATTAATGAATGAATTCATTACAATTTCGCAACATAATAAAGGTGTTTCCCTGACTAACTACCTTTGGGTCGCTAACCATATATATTTATGCATGCACGGAAGGACCTTAAATGTATATTCTTTTAATGATTTTGATTCACTTTTTTGTTTTAATCTATAGCACAAATAGTGTAATAAAAGTTGTTGATATTATTTATATAAATATATTTAATCTCTTGCATAAAAACAATTCTATAATTTTGTTTTTATCGTTAAATTTTTAGGAAGCCCAAACTCTGATTTCTCAAAGAAAAATCAATGCAAGAGCAATTTTTGAACAGAATACTTGTGCAGGGCAAATGAGTTCTGTACAGACTTCAAGACAGCCGAAAATTCTTCAAGAATTTGAAGAAAATCAAGCTAGATTAGAAACCCAATCTTTTGTAGAACCTAACCTGCAAACTTCTCCCTTAGACCAATCAAAAGTTTTTGAACATGAAAAAGAAGAGCCTGTCTCAAAAATTGACGAGTTTCATTACACTCGTAATCTCTTAAAAGAAGGTTTACCAATTCGGCAGGACTCTGAGATGGAGTCAAATCCGGAGGAAGAACAAAATTGGGATGGTAAGTCATATTTTCGTCTATCTGCAAAGCTTGTTTCAAAAGAATTTAGATGAACGTTTTCCAAAATTGACTTTTTGATACAAAATAGTTTTTTGTATGAAAGAAGCATGTGTCTTTAACAATGTATTTGCAATAAATAGAAGTTCTAAACAAAGTTTAGTGAAAACAGAGGGTAAAATTTATGTTTTTTTTTTTTTTTTTTTTTTTTTCCTGAAAAGAACTAAGTCATAAGTAAGTTTTGTGCCATAAGGGATTAAGTTAAACCAATTACAGTGTGCCTTGAGATCACATGGTTTATCTCACATGCAAATTATAAGGAGAAATTTCCGGTACACCCCAAAATATCAAATGAGGAAAATTAAAAAGAATTGAATGTTTGAACTTTTTACAACTGACAAATTCTAAGAAAAAAAATTTTATGAATGTTTTTGTGCATCTATTGTTAACCAAAGTGTAGCAATAAAGAGACAGAACTTGTAGATGATGATTGGAAAGGGTACAAAGAAGGGCTACAAGGTTAGTAATGGATTTTCTAATTTAGACTATGATTCCAGACTTAGAATGCTTAACATGTATAGTCTTGAGCAAAGGAGAATCAGAGGGGACATGATTCAGTTGTTTAAATTTATCAAAATGAAAGATGTTATAGGGTTAAATTTTTGCACGGAAAGCAGGACAAGGGGTCATTGTTATAAGCTGTTTAAATCTCAGGCTAACCTGGAAATTCAGAAAAATTACTATTTTAGCAGAGTAGTGGGAACTTGAATAGTTTACCGGAAGAGGCGGTAAGGAGCAAGGGAGTAGATAGTTTTAAGAGGGCCATTGATCTTCTTTGGAGTCTATAATTTGACTAGGACCAGCCAGTTGGGCCCAGAGCCTGTTGCTGGTCGTCACATTTGTATTTGTATATGTTGTAACCAAGTAACTACCTTCCAAAAATATGCTACTAAAATTTATGCTGTATTTGCATGAAAAAAAAAAAAAACACATGGCTTATTTTCAAATAAAAGTAAGTCATTTCATTTGTTTTTTGTGCCAAAAGGGCATAAACTATAGTTTTGTTCCAAAAGGGGTTTAGGGTTTTTCTTCATTATCTCTAAATAACTACATTGAAGATTTTTTTAACCATATGATTTAGTATTATTAACATCCATTGATAACTGGGGGAAAAAATCCTAAAATTGAATAATAAATTTACCTAACAAAATTGGTGTTCTTTCAAGAATAGAAAAATCAAATTTATTGTGTTTGGAAATAAAGTTTTCAAATATTATGGAATGATTATGAAGTTGTAATGTAACATTTCTATTATTGGTACAGCAGTTGCATTTATTAAATGCTAATTTAAATTCTATAAAATTAGTAGCTTTTTTTTTTTTTTTTTTTTTAATTTAAGCTGCAAGTAGTTTAAAACAAAAACTCTGGACATCAGTCACTTGCAACAACTTTTTTACTTAAAAAAAACTATATGCCATAAAATGGAAACCTTGTCCATTCTTATACCTTAACATTTGACAGAAATGTGCATTTTAAGTCCAAATATATTACAGGGGTCCGTTTTTTGTGAAAAACTAAATAATTTTGTGAAAAATCAAATCATTTTGTGAATGAAAATCAAACAATTTTGAAAAAAAAATGCAAAAAAAAAAAGCTTTTTTTTTTTTTTTTTTGAATTTCATTTATTTTCCTCTTGAAAAAGCGTATTAAACATCAAAAATGCGAAAAGTCCGATTCCTGTAGCGGATGCAAAGAGATTGCAGTATTCAAAGTGATCATTCAAGTGACATTAAAAGCATAAAAACGGAACATAAAATATTTTTTTTTACAATTGCATTTAAAGGTCAATGGTAAACATATTATTAATGTCTGAAAACACAATTAATGCAAAAATAAAATGGAACGATCGTTTAACATTTACTCATAAAAGAACAGTTAATTTTGCTTTAAAAATTTTAAAATAATGATCTGAGCAAAAAATAAAACGAATTTTTATTTATTTGCCTCCTAATAAAGAGTAATTAGCTTGAAAAGTAAGTAAAATTCGATTTTCATATCGGCTGCAGAGATCGATTTTTTCAAAATGAAAGCATCAGAAATATAAAAACGGTTTTTAATAATTTGTTACAGTCAAAAATTTTAGAGCTAAATTTCATCAGGTTTATATGATGAATGTCATTAATAATCACCGACATATTCGCCAAAAATTCGGAGAAAAAATACGGTAGGGAAACATAGCAAAACAAACAATACCAGACTTCCAATATTAACAGACAAAAATACATTAATTCCTGAATATAACTAAAACACCACCCTTGTAAGCATTTTAAAAAAATAATAAATAAATGAAATAAGAAAAAAAGATAATTTTCTGCCAAAATAAGGTCAAAACATCGCACCAAAGACGTCAGATGGAAATCATTTTAATTTTAAATAGCTGATCACTCTACCCAGAAGCAATCCCATTTTTTTCTCCAACCCTAGCTATCTGTTTGCAGTTCTAAGTTCATTCTGCTGATAATTGCTATTATTATTATTTCCTTTATGCTTATGTCCATAGCAGGGAGAAAAATCCTTACTCTCCACTTCCAGAGAAATCTATAACAACAGCAACATCGCAGCAAGCCACTTTGATTTGCATGTGATAAGACAAACAAGCAGAACCATTAAAGCAAAACAACTATCTTTTTTAAGCTGTTAATTTCTTTAAAAGAAACCAACAAAAAGTGCTACATTTTGCACTAAAGATTTTTGCTTGCCCTCGCAGGGCAGGCAGGAAGTGCCGACTTTTTTTTTCCGCAAAGTTAGCGGATAAGCGATTCCCTTCTTTAACTTTGGAAAAGTCCCAAAAGTTATGGGCTTTTACACAGAAATATGCTATGCATTATTTTGATTTCAGATTTGCTTTTTGAATGAATAATGTGTGAAATGTACGTTTGTTTGATTAGCATTTTGTGAAGGGTCCGTTTTGCTTGATCGCATTTTTGTGAAGGGTTCATTTTGCTTGATCGTATTTTTGTGAAGGGTCTGTTAACGGACCCGATTTTCCTCTGGCCAGACCCCTGTATTAAGAAAATAGTATAGCACAAGTTATTCATATAAGGAAGAAATGAGAAAAAAATTTCAAAGTGCTATTACATGTGTGCCTAGTTTGACAATATTGCAATCTGTAAGCATTTAACAGCAAATCCAGTCAAATTTAATTTTTCAGAAAAACTGCCAGAATAAATATATTAATTAAAAAAAATATGTGCTTCACTCCCATGATAGTAGTATTCTTAGTTAATAATCTTTCAAACAAACAGGTATTTAGCTAAAGCTTCATCCACCCTAATATTCAAATTATTTGTTATTAAATGTTTCATTAGACATTTGAATGATTTTTCTAAAAATTATACTCGGAATTAAGATTATATTGTTTCATTCCTTTCTTCAGAACCAACTTTAGAAGCTCCTCCAAACGTTCGGGACCCTTTGACAGAGATGATGGCTGATATAGGCATTGTTCGGCAAACTGTCGATAACACTCAAGTTATTACGTCAAGTACATTATCTGATGGATTGAGAGCTCGAGCTTTATATGATTACCAAGCAGGTTAGTAGTTATTTTTGACAAGTTAATTAAAAGGTATTCATGAAACATAAATTGACTGTGTAAACATTACAACTATGGTACATTACAGGAGTGCCCACAGGAGGGGATTATGGTGCAAGTTGCGCCATCAAAATTTTTAGGGGGGATTTTTTTACACTAATTTATTTATTTGTTTAAATAATTTATTAATTTGTTTTTGTAATTTAAATTATCTACGGATTATTTTTAACCCATTAACGCGTGACATTTTAATTTCCAAAGATATTTTGTATATTGGTTACACAGCTACAGAACACACTTTGCAATGGTTATGTGTTGCAATCTGTTAATAACGAATTGAAACAATAACAAAGAAATAATTGAACGCTATTATTTGGTTGAAATGTTCATTTTTGGTAAATTCAAACACTTTTTGGACCATCCCTAAAAAGGGACGCTAGGCTTAATGGGTGACCGCACTTGGTACGGTACTCGCTGGTATTCTAATTTCACATTAGCTACCAGTTTTTTTTTTTTTTGGCTCTCTTTGCTCTATAGGAGGATTTTTACCTCCAACTCGGTCACTTTCATATTTCATACTGATGAGTGCATAATAAGCACAAAACTGCAGTCCATGGATCAAAATGACCGAGTTGGCAGTGTATGTTCCTGCCTCAGCCCTTGCTTAGGAGCGGTTACTCACTGCTTTAATTTGGAATTTATCTAGCCCTGCTTTATCTTTTAACTAAAATTGGAATCTAAAGCCAGTTTTTCTCCTTCTCAAAAAGAGAAAAGGTCCTAGAATGTTTGTGGCTTTTATAATCACCCTCAAACATTTATTTGTTGAGACTTTCAGAAAATGTTTTAACGTGTGTTAACCTTTCATTTCCAATCATGTCTTTAAAAATAGAACCATAAACGAATTACATAAAGTAGATTTCATGAATTTTGAATATAATTTAAATCAAGTTTACTCAGGGAATTTAATATGTACGTGTACTTTTTAGGCATTCACTGAGGTCAGAACAGAACGCTTAGGTTATTTTTCAAAATTAGTTGACGAATAAAATGCAAACAAAATCTTTGTCTTGTTTATCAAAAGATCTGTTCAAAAAGTAAAAAAAAAATATTTTAAATATAAACTCTAAAAGGTTTAAAGGGAGCATAAAAAATTCAAGTTGTCTTCATATAGACAGAAAAGTAGAGTTTTAAATGGTAATTTTTTGTTTACTGTCAAACACTAACTACAAAACCTTCAAAAGCAAAAAACTTATTGATTGGTGCTTTTAAAATTATAAACTGTTTATAGTGGCTTAAAGGAATTAAATTTGTTCAAACTGTTTAGTATTAAGTGATACTTTATTAAAGTGCACTATCAAACTAGTATTTTTGTTAATAGTGTTGTTTGACAGTAAAGGGATGAATTATAAAATATTTGAAATTCAGTAAATGGGAGTATTCTCTATTCATTTTTTCCTGAATTAATATGATGTTGGTTATCATATATATTTGTAGCAAAACCTTTGCTGTGTTCTAATTCCTATGCTACTTTTTGCTTCAAAATAAAATGAAATTGTTCTTTCAGCTGACGACACTGAAATATCTTTCGACCCTGATGATATCATTAGTCAAATTGAACAAATAGATGAAGGCTGGTGGCAAGGCTTAGCCCCCGATGGTTCCTATGGTCTGTTTCCAGCCAATTATGTAGAACTATTAGATTAAACATTTTTCAAATATTTGCCCTATAAAATCCTGTGATTTGTTATGGTCTTATTTGTGCTCATTTTCAAATTTAATGAATTAAAAATGAGCTTTTATGTTGATGTGTTTTGCTCAATCAAGGCTTATGAATTTAATTATTGTTCTGACTAATTTTTTAGTTTCAATTTTTCGATGAAAAACTTGCAGTATGAAATTTATGTTTCTAAAATTGTCAATTTGAAAGTTAAAAAGCTTTGTATATGTTCAGTGATAAGTGATAAGACTGAGTCTGAATGAATTTTGTATTTTATTAATGAAACAATTGATATCCTTGTTCAAATTTTTAATATTTTTTATTCTATTAAATATCTTTTGTTTCTTGTCCCAGCGGTATTTCTACACTGTGATCTGTGTCTTTCACTTGTTAAGGGAAAATTATGCATGATATATGTAAGTTTTGAAGAGATATGTTCAACTTTTTTTAAAGATTATAATTGATCAATAAATATTTTTCTGCTTTTTAAACCAGTGATTAAAAAAGTTTTATAAAACACGTTTCATATATTTCCCCTTTAAAGGGGTTTGCTAATCTACTCCTTCTTTTTTAAAGCTTGCAAAATCAAAAACTGCATTATTTTCTTGTATCAGTGTTGCCTTATGCTATTGATGCTTACATTTATTTACTTTTTATGTCAAAAATTCTGAAATAAATTTTAACAATGTGATTATTGACAGTGGCAGATTTACACATTTAGAGGACTATCACAATGCAGTTTTGAGAGCTGTCTGTCTAATAAATGTTTTTTCATGGCCAATTTTATTCCTTTTGGGACCCTTATGTCCTGGGAGCCCCTTGCAATTGCAACATTTATGAGAAGGTTAATTTGCCAGTTTATTTTAGTAGTTAATTATCTATGTGATAAATCTCTATTCAAACTTTGAAACTTGCAGCTGTATTACATTCAATATAGACTCTAAAAATAAAAATAAGTTGCTGTAATAAAAACAGTTTAAAAAGGACACAGTGCTCCAAATAGATATTTTTTAAATTCCAGGAATAATGATCCAACACTATTTTGGGAGTCATTTACATTGGTGTATCCTTTTTTGAAAAAAAAAAAAAAAATCCGGGGGGAGGGGGGGAATAAATGTGGAGGATCAAATAACTAAACTTTGGAAAAAATTTTATCAAATAAGTTGATATCACTCTTATTTTTTAGAGCTCTGCAGGATAAAACTTAATCTTAACAGATTGAAAGCTGCCATGGTGAGAAATTTCCAAAGACACAACAATTTTGTTTAGGCACTGCATGGTACAAAATCAAAACCTGTTATTATTGGGAAAGCAGAAAGACCGCAGTGCTTTAAAGGTCTGTATGTAAAGCATTCACCAGTTGCCTGGTATTCAAATCAAAGAGCCTTGATGACAACCAGTAAACTAGTAATATGTCAAATGGGCATTTGGATTAAAGTTTGCTTGAGAAAAGAGGCATGTTGTTTTCTTCATTGAAAATGTGACATCCCTTTTAAAATATATTCATTTTTTTAAATAGAGCTCATCTTCTTGTTAGCAAACACAGTATCAAAATGTTAACTTTTGGATTTTGAAATAAAGCCTTCAAAATTTATTATGGACATCTAGATTTAAAGCTTTTGGTCAATAAGATGCTGAAACAAGTAGCAAATTGCTCATAACAGTTAGTATTTTGGATGCAATTAGTTGGCTAAAGTATGCCTGGAGGGAAGTTAAAATTGAAACAACAGAAGTTGCTTTCATCGCCTTTGGTTCAAAAAAGGATGTGCCAGAATTTCCTTTTTTTTTTTTTTTTTTTTTTTTTTTGACAATGGAGAAAAAACCAGAACTTTACTATCACTGTCATTAGTGCATCGAACAGGGTTCTAAAATGCAACTTGATAAATTATGGCCTGATAAAATAACACTCATTATTACACATAAAACTCATAAATAAAAAAGTTATGCAGATGTTAACGTGTTACATAAAAATATCTATGTTGAGAGTAAAAAAATGAAAAAAATTACAAAACCAATGTCTGCAACACCCCTCTTTAACAGACAAAAATGATTGTCCCATTAGTATCTAACCCACATGGGTTTTACTGTATTTGTATTAATAGAATTTAACAAAAATCTAGTAGTCATTTGTTTCTCATTTAATGTTCATTCCTATAACCAGCCATTTTAGGTCTTCATTACAAGACTCTTTAATCTAAATCAAAAGCACAGTTGAATTCTATTATTATGTATGTATTCCTGAATACAAATAATTTATTTTTTTACAAAATTTATTGTAAATATATTAATTAATTCAAATTCATATATGTAACAAAAAAAAATTAAGTAAAAAAGTAACAAACATATTTTAAGTAAAAGGTATATCTTCATATATACAAACCAGAAAAAAAAAATATTAAAACTAATAGCCAGTCAGCAAAAATATACGAAAAAATAGAACTTACAAACTATGTTGTCCAACTACTGAATGAATATTCTCTTTTATGTAAAAAATTAAGCTTATATTTCTGCAAGTTTTTAATTTGGCGAGAGCATTAAAAATTTAGTCAATCCTTTAAACTAAATATGCTCAAAAAAGTTTTTTTTTAACATTTCCCTACTATAGATTTTTACATGTAGCTTTCCCATCCATACATGTTTTGAATATACCTCTTACTAAACTATGCATTTTAAATGCATTAAGAATCTACTAATTACTTTATTGAAGTTTCTGTTGCCTTTTATTTCATTCTTTACTTACCTTTTATTATTAATTTTGGTCCAAGAATATTTATATAAAATAACTTATTCATAACACCTATTTTAATTTAAAAAAAGGAGACAAATTACAACTTGAGAAAAGTGTACCACATTCCCTATAGCTTTGTACAATGAATGCCATTTTTATTTGTGACTGTGAGAAAATGTATGCATGTCATGTTTACTTTGAACCAACTGCAAATTAGGGGAAAATATTAGATTTCAATTTGATATAAAGTTGTATTTCTGATTAGTATTTTACTTTTTAGATTTAGAAATGAAATTATTTTCTTGAACATTTTTTTTAATCATTGAAAGTACTTAATCCATGAGCATCAGCTTTATTAAAATTGTTTTACTATCATATTCACCCATTTTATTGTATGGTTCATTATTTTTTAAGAAAATGATTTATAGCACATTTTGTTGACAAAAAAATTTGTTAATAAAATCGTTAACTCATCTTTAACTGATCACATTCTGCATTTTAAACATTTGGTAGCCTTTTATTTGAACAGAACAGTGGTACCCAACCTTTTACCAAAGTGCTGCGTGCGCCTTATATTAAAATGAAGCTCATGGACCAAAACACGTAGAATTTAAATGTATTTACTTTTTTTCTAGGAACTATTGGAAAAAAACGTGGAAAAGATACAAAAATTACTAAGAATTCTTGTTAGCATTACTTGATGCTTTTTTTAATTAATGTAAAATTAGTTAGTTTTTGGAGTAACCAATTTTCGAATGTTTTGCTGTGATTTTTTTAACCATTTTGAGGCAATTAGAAACTTAAACCTGTTGCAAGTATGTGATGTAGTATATTAATGAAAAGCTCTATTTCTCGCCTTTACAATGGTTTTTGAATTTTTATTCTATTACAATTAAAAAAGAAGTTGCATGTATAAACTTTTGTTTCGTTTTTAACAGCTCTGTACTTTGTACAATTTTTTATTTAGAAATCTAAAACTTGGCAGGATTAATTTTCTTGTAAAAAGTTGAGGTCAAGGGTTTGGGGGCTGTTTGATTTTCTTGTTGAGATCAAAAACTTTTTCCTCATGATTGATTTGACGCGAAATTGCCCAAAAAGACTTAAAAATCACTGTTTTTTCCAGTACAAGTGTGATGCACAGTAAAAAATGCATCCACTCTCAGCTGCCAGATACCCGGCATGCTGCTCAGAACAGCAGGAGCGCCCCAATGGGAGGTCACTGGGACCTCCCAATAATTTCCGTATTCAGCACATTTTGCTGACGATTCAGCAATTTGACGACAATATTGCAACATTGAGATTATTTGTTCTTTTTTGTTTTCAGAATTGTTTTTTAAAAAATGCTTGAATGTTTTTTCCCACTAAATGTCAACGCATGTACCACATGATGTGTGCATGCTTGTATTTTATCCTTTGGAACTTCACTCGGCAAATTAATAATTTTCCCCCTCCCAAAAGTTTTAGTTCGGGGCTCCCTGCAGAAGAGCATAGGGAAAGATACATTAAAGAGCCAGACGTCTGAATGGTTTTCTTTTTTTTTTTTTTTTGACTTTGCTAGTTCTTGGACTAAAGGGAAAGGAAAACAAAGTTCAGTTGCAGCATCAAGTGGAGAAATGATTTGATTGGCTGCTGCTTCTTGGCTGCAGGCCTATAGAACTGTGCATCATATTCATTTTGGAAAATTCTAGAAATTGGTTTTTGATTTGTTGCAATGAAGCAATAGGGCTACGAGGATAAGTTTGTGTAGGTTGCATATGGCCCACGGGCCATAGGTTGGGCATCACTGGGATAGACTATACTAAAATAGAATCAGCAACCCTATCTATTCAATCAGTACATTATCATGGCAATAAGCATGAAATTGTAGAGCTTATATTTGTAAAGTCTGCTTAAGAAACTGCATCAATAGTATAGAAGTGCACCCATTACTTCTTTTAAATCAAAAGGGAAGCATTTCAAGTGAGGGCAAGCTCTATTGTGGCAGTGTTTTAAGAAATGACTTTGATTACCAATCATATAGATTGACAAAACTATCAACAAGTATTATAGCCAAAATGTCTAATGTACTAGAAAGTACAATTTTCATAAGTATGGTATCAAAAAGGAAGTTAAATAGTATAAAATTTTTAGAGTGAAAGATACAAATGCTGTTAGTTTGATTTTAAATATTATCTTGTACAAGTTCATAACTAACTTTATATGCATTTGAATATAGCTTATTAATTATAAGTTTTATTTTATCCATTTTTTTACTTCACATTTTTGAAAAACCCTTTATTTTTGAGCATATATCATTTTTTTTACATCCTTTATAGTTAATAAAATGTTTATTACAGTTTCATACTTGCATATTCATTTCTACACTTTTATTATTTTTCACTCAGAATATATGCTGAAACATAAAAAAAAAAGAACTGCTCTTAAAATGTTACGGTAAACCTTTGTATAATAAGTCAATTTCTCATGGGCGAATTCCAGCCCGAAAGTTTTTGTTGCTCATGATAATGTAAAATATTTATTCTATAAAAAATAACTTAAGTACAGAACCTACTTTTTTCCTACCTTGAAGTTTATGTATAATTATCTCTTTAGCTGACTTGTTCATTAAAAAAGTAAGAGATAAAAAAAGATAGTACATAGGGATGATTATGGAGCAAGGCCCCTAAAGCTTGATTTTTTTTTTTTTTTGTAAAATTGTGTTGTATATTTTGGATTTTAACCCCTTACCGCCTAATGATCTATGTATAGATCACCTCTCTTCAGACTCCTCACTGAAAACAATACCTTTTTATCATTTCTTACTCTAATTGGCTGGTTTCCTATTGAGCCAATTTCCAATAAGAAACCAGCAATAAGAATAAGAATTATAAAAAGGTATAATTTTCAGTGAGGAGTCTGAAAAAAGATTATCTATAAATAGCTCACTGGGCAGTAACAGGTTAAATCATCGTAAGTTAATTGAATTTCTCAAAAAAAAAAAAATAATAATAATAAATAAATCAGAATGGACCATGTGGTTCCTTTTCAATTCTTCTGAATTGAAGGGCTTGGAGGATGAAGAAGCTATGTTACATTCTTTGAATATACAGTCTGGTAAGCAATGGATACAGGTAAGCAAAATAAAACTTGGTACATCAAAAAAGGAGATGTCACAATGGACCAATTTCATGTGCTCACTTAACAACAAATAAGAAAACAAAAAAGCTGAAACAATAAAACTTTGAACTTTAATTACTCTCAATTTCGCCGTGAGTGGGGGAAAGGATGAACGAGATGGACGAGAACGCGCCCCCGTATCGGGCGCGTCCGATGTCCGCTTTGATTTTTTTAAATCTGTCGACCTCAGATCAGACGAGATGACCCGCTGAATTTAAGCATATAAATAAGCGGAGGAAAAGAAACCAACTGGGATTCCCTGAGTAACGGCGAGCGAAAAGGGAAGAGTCCAGCGCCGAATCCCCCGCTCGAGAGGGCGGTGGGAAATGTGGCGTTTGGGAGTGAGCGTTCCGGGGTCCTGACCGTGCAGCAAGTCCCCCTGAAAAACCCGCCGCTAGAGGGCGCCAGTGTTGCAGGGGAGATTTTTGCTGCTCTGAGCTAAGTGATATTTTTAATGTAAATTGTTTGTTTTTATCGTATCAGTTTTGGTATTTTTATTGTATTTCAGCATGTAATTTAGTATTTCTGTGCATTGAGACTTAATTTTGCTTTACTTGCATTCTTAAAGTAATTTTCAATTTTTTGAGCTAAGCCTAAAATGTGGTGATTCCTTTGTTGTTAGGCCTGTGTTCTTTGTTGGGTGTAGCAATTTAGTTTATTATTATTTACTACTTACTTAGTTATCTGCATTCTTTGTATCTTTAACTCAAATGATTTCTTAATTTAATTCTTAGTAGTTACTCTTAAAATTTTGCACTTTTGTTCTCTTGTATTGCTTTTGTATAAGTGGATCATTCGAGTAATTATGGGTGTTATATGCATT
Source organism: Uloborus plumipes (assembly GCA_038373865.1). Lineage (NCBI taxonomy): Eukaryota > Metazoa > Arthropoda > Arachnida > Araneae > Uloboridae > Uloborus > Uloborus plumipes. The sequence goes on along the minus strand of JAXGGA010008673.1, from coordinate 32,208 downwards.
TTGAAAGAGGTTAAGAATGGGAAGGGGAGCAGGTGGATTTCTTGCGACATTTGTCAGATGTTCTGCCTGTATGAGGGAAAAGAGGAGTCCATTTCTGAGGATGATTTCACTTGCACTAAGTGTGCTGAGCTCCTGGACTTAAAAAATAGGATGACCATTTTGCAGGCCCAAATAGCCTCAGGTTGTGGGACAGAGGAGGTAAACAATTCAGATGGAAAGGGGGAAGTTATTAAAAAGGATGTGGGCATTAGCTGTGAGTTAGTTAGTGGGATTATTCCAGAGGTGAAGGGGGAAGTTAGCAGTAAGGAGACAGACTGGGAGACGAAGGGAGTAATATTGGGGGATTCTATGGTGCGTGAGGTGGGAAATTCAATCGGGAGGGTAAAACGTAAGGTGGCTAGGTGTTGTTTACCAGGGGCTCGGGTAAAGGATGTAAATAAGGTTGCAGAGAAGAGGGGGACATTTGATAAGGAGGATATGGTCACTTTATGGGTGGGAACGAACGATGTAGGCCGTAGTAATAATGAGGAATTTAGGAACGAGTGGAATTCCCTGTTGGATAAAGCAACCAACAGTTCGACCAGTGTCCAAGTGGTTGGGTTGCTGCCCAGGTACGGAGTCAATAGGAGCTGGTTAAACCAGCGGGCTAGGTGCATGAACCTGATACTCAAAGAAATTTGCCATATGCGCAGTATCAGATTCATCGACGTGTGGAGTTATTGTAAGCGAGATTGGATTGCTAGGGATGGCCTGCATCTGAGTTCTACAGGGGTTAAAATGGTTAGTGGTTTGGTTTTGGAGTATTCTGAGTCAAAAAACTAAGTTTGAAAGGGGGGCAGGGTTCACGGAGAAGGTTGCAAAAATATGCAAACTATTTGGGTTTAATTAGGAATGGTAATAAGGAGGAAAATAAGAGTAGTCATTTCAACAATTTTGATTCAAGAAATCGTAAGGGGTTGAATAAAAACAAGTTGAGCATGCTTAAGGTTTTTTATACCAATGCTCGCAGTATTAGGAACAAGATGGAAGAATTAAAAAGCATAATCACAAATGAGAATTTGGATGTAATTGGAGTTACCGAGACATGGGCTACCAAAAATGATGATGATTTATTGTGTATTCCTGGGTATAATTTGTTTAGACAAGATAGAGTAGGTAAAAGAGGTGGTGGGGTTTTATTTTATGTTAGAGATACTTTAACTTGCAATGAATTGGCAATAAATGACAAACCTAATGATATTGACATGGTTTGGATAGAATTGATGAGCGGTAAGGGTAAAAAATTACGTTTGGGTAACATTTATAGGCCACCTAATCTAAGCCAGGGTCAAGATGAACAGATGTATCGTATTATTAGAGACATGTCGAGTAAGGGACCGGTAATTATAATGGGGGATTTCAATTTTCCGGGCATTGATTGGAATAATTCTTACCCCAATAATAGTAGAGAAGAGGAATTTCTAAAAGTAATTGGTGACTGTTTTTTAGATCAAGTTGTTTCTGAGGGAACAAGGCAGGATACTGTTTTGGATCTTGTTTTCTGCAATGTTGAAGGTTCTGTACAGGCATTATGTGTAGGGGAGCATATTGGGGATAGTGACCACAACAGCATTAGGTTTGGGATTAAGTTTGATATGCACAAAGACAAAAATTTTAGGTTTGTACCTAATTTCAGAAATACTGATTTTGTCGCACTCAGGCAGAGTTTGAAAGCGGTTTTTTCATCAGGTTTGGACAATAGCGATGTAAATTTGCAGTGGACAGAGTTTAAGGAAAAACTAGCAAAAACAGTTGGAGATTTTGTTCCTTTTAGGAGAAAAGGGGTAAACACAAAAATTTGGCCCATGTGGTTCACTAGGGAAACTAAGGATGCTCTAAACCGTAAGCAAGCTGCTTTTCGTCGATTAAAAGAAACTGGTCACAGCGCAGACAGGCTACAGTATTGTGAGGCTAGGCGTAGTTTTAAGTATTTGGTACGGTTTCAGAAAAGAGAATTGGAACAAAAGCTGGCAGATAATATTGACAGGAATCCAAAGGAGTTTTTTGCATACGCAAATTCTGGGAAAGTTCGAAATAGTCAAATTGGGCCACTAGTAGATGAGCATGGAAATTTAATTCAGAATGATGGTGATATAGCAAATGTTCTAAATGACTTTTTTTCCAGTGTTTTTAACGATAACTGTATCTCAACAGTTGACACAAGCAAGACACAAGCTACTACACAGCTTGAGGACTTTGTATTTTCCAGGGAGGACGTATTACTTTATTTGAAAAAAATTAAAACCACAAAAGCTCCGGGACCAGATAATATTTATCCAAAAATTCTAGTAGAATGTGCAGAGGAATTAGTTGACGCTATAGTTAATATATTCAATGCTTCGTATAACTCAGGGATAGTGCCAGAGGACTGGAAACTAGCTAACATTACACCACTCTTCAAGAAAGGGTCTAGAGGTAATGCAGGAAATTATAGGCCTGTGAGTCTGACTTCAGTGGTATGTAAAATTTTTGAAACATTGATCAAAATTAAGATTATGAATTTCTTAGAAAATAATGGGCTGTTGAGTAGTTTGCAGTATGGTTTCAGAAAAGGTAAATCGTGTGCTACTAATTTATTACATTTCTACGACAAGGTTACCTTGGCTTTAGATAGCAAAAAATGCGTAGATGTTGTTTACATAGATTTTCAAAAAGCTTTCGATAAGGTACCGCATGTAGCACTACTCAGTAAATTAGCTGGTATAGGGGTAGGAGGTAAAATTCTAGTTTGGGTTAGGAATTGGCTGACAGGAAGGAAACAAAGAGTAGTTGTTAGGGGTAACTATTCTAAATGGAGTGAGGTTTTAAGTGGGGTTCCCCAAGGATCAGTTTTAGGTCCCCTTTTGTTTATTATTTTTATGAATGACATTCATGAAAATGTTTCTGGAAACATGAATTGTTTTGCCGATGATGTCAAACTTATGGGGGTTGTAGAAAATGACGAACAAATAAATCAGCTGCAACAGGATTTGGATCATATTACTAAATGGGCAGACAAGTGGGGTATGGCAGTTAATGTTGGGAAATGTCAAGTGCTGCATTTCGGTCATGGAAATAAGCATACAAGCTATTATTTACAGGGTTCAGTCATTAGTAGGGCAGATAATGTTATGGATCTAGGTGTCTTAATAAATCAGGATTTCAAGTCTAGTCAACAGTGCAGCATAGCTAGTAACAAAGCCAATAGGATGCTTGGGTTTATTAATAGATCTATTTCAAACAAATCTAAGAAGGTTCTTCTGCCTCTATATAGAAGTTTGGTGAGACCTCATTTGGAGTATGCTGTTCAGTTTTGGTCTCCTTATCTGAAGAAAGACATTAATTTATTGGAAAGGGTACAAAGAAGGGCTACAAGGTTAGTAAATGGGTTTTCTAATTTAGACTATGATTCCAGACTTAGAATGCTTAATATGTATAGTCTTGAGCGAAGGAGAGCCAGAGGGGACATGATTCAGTTGTTTAAATTTATTAAAATGAATGATGTTACGGGGTTAGATTTTCGCACGGAAAGCAGGACAAGGGGTCATTGTGGTCATTGTTTTAAGCTGTTTAAATCTCAGGCTAATCTTGAAATTCGAAAAAATTACTATTTTAGCAGGGTGGTGGGAACTTGGAACAGCTTACCTGAAGAGGCGGTAAAGAGCAATGGAGTAGATGGCTTTAAGAGGGCCATTGATCTTCATTGGGGTCTTTAAAATTGACTAGGACCAGCCAAGTTGGGCCCAGAGCCTGCTGCTGGTCGCCACATTTGTATTTGTATTTCGGTTTTGTCACATAACCCCTTCATCTCCCAAGTCCTTCAATTAATATGAAAAAAGCGTGATTTTTGAAACTGCGAAACATTTTCTCTATTTTCATAGAAAAAAAATCAATCTACGCTAAAAAATCATTTTTCGACCAATTGTTAATTTCTAACTTTGAAAATTGAGAGAACAAGGTCCTTTTACTTATGACTATGCTTATTAAATACTCTTTAAACAACCTTATGTTAAGGACAATTTAGCACAGATTTTCTATTGCATTTATCACCCAGATAAAGGTTAAAAGTTTATTGAAGATAATTTAAACTTAAGCACACAATTCATCTCTTCAAAGTAATTTTTAAATTTAATAGTTTTTTCAGTTGTGTTATTCATAACTTGCTATTAATTATAATTATTTTGATTCCTTTTTAAAATATATATCTATATATTAGTTTTTTTCCACCGTTCCTTCTTTACTTTTTTTGATTTCTTTTTCACGATTTTGAGGTTTAATGTTAGGAACTTGTATTTTCAATTAAATAGGATCTTAATAGTTGTTATAAATTAAGATTTTTTGGTGCACGACAAAATCAGGTAAGGATATGAAAATTTATTTCATGAATTTGTAAATAAATAAATAGAATCAAAGTCAGATTAACTAATAAGAAAATTACTTAGCAATATTTTAAGTGAAGTAAAGTGACAGGTAGGACACCAAGTTTTATAAGAACGGATACTCAATAAGTTATTTTTCAGTTTTTTCTTTTTAAAATCCTTGAACAATTATACCAGTTGTTTACTTTTATGTAAAACAAATAAAGAACACAAAAATTACAATAAATATGATCTACACTTGGTTTGGGTTACATTCAACCACATTTTGCAATGTAGATAAAGTTCTGCTTTCCCAGCTCTGAACATCAGTCACCAAAGAAAATGTTTAGTGTTAGATACTTAAAACTTAATAGAAATAATGCAGTTTCCAACACTAAAAAGGTATTCCTTCTAATCCCCCAAAATATGTAAGCAATATTCTTGCAATGTGCTTAAATAACATTGACGATCATAAAATGTTTTCAGCACTTAGCTAATGACACCAACTCTAATATTATGCAAAAATTATAAACACTCACTGATAGGAAAACATTTATTTACAGTATGAAGCATTTTGTGAAAAAATAAGTATAACAAATAGCAATATATTTGTATCAAAAATCTACATCAATATTATTTTAAAATAAAATGCTTTCAAGAACTGAAAGCTATTAAAAATGTTCTAATTTAACAATAATAAATTGCACTTATATAGCTCTGAACAATTGAAAAATTTAAATGAATGCATTATAATAACCATAAATGAGTGTAGAGTGGGATTTGTTTTAGTTTTACAGTGTACTGTCAGTCCATCAGGAAAAAAGCTCCCGCCGAAATGTCTGTGCCTGTCTGTAGCTATAGTAACAGGGCAGGCCTCATTTTTTTCGGGGGAAGCTTGATAACGAATGAAACACTAGCGCAGCAATTTTGTGTTGGCTTTATTTTTTTTCTTTAAAGAGGGGAGGGGGAGGGATAAGCCATCCATTGCTTCTAACGTTGCATTCAATTTATAAAACAACATTTTTAATCAATTGCATAACTTTTTTTTTTTTTTGAGAAGAGTTTTCATTTTGAATAAAACATTTCATTTGTTTACACAAACGAAATCAATTATGTACTAAGATATATATTTTTATGAAACTGCTTACCTTACGGCATTTAAACATAGCTACTCGATAATTAAGTAAAGTGCTGTAAGTGAATAGCAGTGCAACAAAATATACATTTTAAAGAAGTAAATATTCAGGTCCGTTTCAATTCCCATTACATTACTTGAAATCTATTGCAGCAAACAAGATTTGCAGTCCCTTGAAATTTGTTGAAATGGGATATAACCGTACTACTTAAAAACCTAAAGCAGAAAGGGTAAACTTTTTTTTTTTCCTAAAGAAGTCAAAATATTTTCCACCAGTACCACAGGCTGAAGACAGCAAAAATGAATACGGGGGCTATATGAAGTCCCAACATTGGACCACACTGCTGTAAAGTATTTGAGTAACTTGATAAATGTAAATCTATTAGCAATGTTAGAAGCAAAAAATTGGTTATTATCCACGTAAAGTTAGAACTAATGCTCCAAACTTTGAGCTTAGGTATGAAGTAGTCTAAACTTTAAATGCATTTGTTAAAATTTTGTTAAACAAAATGAAGCATTTTGTTAAAATGCTTCACGAAAAACATTCGATGTAAATACTTCTTCAGGCTTTCACGGCCGGCGTCAATATGAAGAGGTATTTCCGGGCTTATAGGCCGTGGTCGAACACAGCCAACAAGAAGGAGTCCACAACATTAAATTTAAAGACACAGAAATCCTGGCCACAACACCCCATTACTATGCCCGTCTTCATCGCGAAGCAATAGAAATTTTCAAGCATCCGCGTAACTTCAATAGAAAAGAAGAGAACTTCAATTTACCGAAAATATGGCATTCCGTCCTTAGATCCGCTCGCCATAACGGTCCAGAAACAGACAGCTCACCCAGTCCGGAAAATCCATCCAGAATCCAGAACGCTCCAGAGGCCGAGGAAACAGCAACCAATCAGGAGCCAACACGCCATCAGCAGTTTGCTTAAATACCCGAGCGGCCGAAGCTAGCGTATCAGTCTCAGCAAACTACTCACTGATGATGTCGACCGCAGTGTCTGACGAAACGTTTGGGACTCATTTTTCTCATCGACCACGGCCTATAAGCCCGGAAATACCTCTTCATATTAACATTCGATGTAGTTTGTAGATCAATGCATTTTGAACAAATTATATTTAAACAAAAACATTTCTGAAACTTCATTAGTAGTTATTAAACATTGTTTACGAGGTCATCTATCCATTGAAATTTGCACTTGTGGATAGAGGGAGAAAAGAATCTGCTATAGTTTTCTCATGCTTATCTGCTGTAAATAGGATATCATTTGTAACCTTTCACAATAATATAACTATTTTTAGTCTTAGTTTCTAATTTATTTGATATGTATGACACCATCATGCAAATTTTTTAATTTTTAAACTAAATTTTATTATTGATTCAACTGTTAACATCTTTCTTTCAATTACAAAAATATAAAAAAGACAAACATACATTGAATAAAAATATAAAATTACAACTAAAACATAACATCTTTAAAATGACACAATAGAAAATATAACAACTTTAAAATAAAACAATAAAAAAAACCCTAATGTTTTGATTAGTACTTGAAGTTACTTAGTAATTTACATGTACCTTGGCAAGAAACATAATGTTCACAAGTATGGAATAAATGCAAAAGGCATGTATAAAACATTTTAAAAAGATTTTATCAAAGATACATTGTTTAGTTAACATTTAAAAAATGTTCTTAGTTTATAAAGCAGTATTAGTTGACTAGATTAACATGAACATTTTGTTTCAAAAGAAAATTCTTAGTTAAGTATAACTCATTTCAACAGATTTTTTTACATTTGAAACTAAAAACAATATGCTATAGCAAATCCAGTGAAGCCTGATAAGCTCCTGTAAAGTCCCACAACTGTGAACATAATCGGCGACTATGATCAATGATTACATCAGTCGGAGTTGTAGCCAAATGAACAGAGAAAAGTTCATAGCAAAGTATTTGCTCATATGCCAATTTCGGAAAGCACTCTTTTACCAGCCTCCTAAAAAATATATTTTAAGCTTATATTAAAGACCATAAAAATGTACAACTCATGTGATCATTAAATTTTTTTTGCAAATATTAAGATCCTCTAAACCAGTGGTCCACATTAACCCTCAGGGATCCACGACGGTTTGCAAAAGGTCCAAGTCAAAAAATTGGGGGTGTATAAAATGAAATAAAGGTATTCAAGCCTGGATTCCATTGAAACATTTTTTCATCACTGAAATTTCAACATTCTGTAGAAGCTATACTGCTGTGCTAAGAACAAAAGTGGTGTCCACAGTCTAACTAAAACTGAGATATCGCCCCTTTAAAGTTTTGCGCTGCCGTGTTCAGATTGATTGATAATGCTGAATCATTATCATGTGAGTTCTACCGTTTTAACCGTCTTTCAATAAAAAAAAATTGCATTAAAATGTCAATAATTAGTTCTTTAGTTTTCAATTGGAACAAAATAGGGAAAATATTCAAATTTTGGAGTGTTGTTTTTGAGTTTCATCCGGGGAAAATACTTCAGAATGTTTGTCTCTCTCTCTCTCTATGTCTATGTGTGCATATGGGTAACCGAATTTGATCTTTCTGTTATTTGCTTTCTTAAGCTTTAGAAGTTCTGGCCCAGCTCTACCTTATTTTCCAATTCTATGTGAATTTCTAAACAGGTGACAATAAAGATGTCCAGATTTGGCCTGTGTAAATAATGAGATACCTACATATATACATTATGTTGAAATGATTTGTGAAAAATTGATGTATGGACTTACTTGTAAAAGTTACCACACAAGATTCCTTTAATTGGAAATTGTTTCATATCAGGATATGAAAAAGGTTTAATTATTTTTCCCTGCAAAATAAGGTATTTATTATTTTTAAATACATATCACTAGTAAAACAGCAATTTTATTACTTATTGAACAAAAAGATTACTTACCGTTGAGTTTTCAAACCAAATTGTATAAAAATAATATAGATCATCATCTTTCCAAAGGCAGCAAAATTTATGTATTCCATCTAAATATTTTCGGCCAACCTCAATCATTTTCCAAATCTAAAATAAGGTCATATTTGATATTATGGGTCTAAGATAATGTATCACCTTTTTTTAATTTTGACTTAACTCTGCTGTGACATATTTGTTTATGCAATAAACCACATTTCAATGCTAAGAGTATTAATAAGCTTCATCTCAAAATAGTTTAAACATAACTTATTTTCATATATTTAAATTTAAAATAAGCTTAAAATATGGGCATTTCACAGGTTAAAAAAAATATTTACAAAGCTTTTTATCGTAATTGATTTGAATAATAGGGTACTTGCTAAAGTCCACTGGTGTCCCCAATAATTTCTGAATAGCAAGAGCTATAGCTATATAAGTGTGATTTAGAAATAGTTAAAATGTGATTCGTTACTCATTGAGCAGATTTCAGCACTACCTGGTGGTACAATTTAGAGTCAACATTTTTATCTCCAAAATTTCCATTTTAACTCCAAAATTTGCCTCCGGGTGGTGCTACTTTTTTAACACATTAGCCCTTTAATATACCAACAGGCAACTTTTATAAATCTTTATTTTATTAATAAAAATGAAACAACCATTGAAATTATTTTTATTATTATTTTTTAAAATAATGATAAGCAATAGTCTGTGGGCCGAAGGCAGAAAAGATGCTTAGAAACATGGTTTCGTTTGCCAACTTCGGGGACTACAAAATGTGATCTTTTTCTGAATCCTTAGAGTCTACAGATAAAAAAAACACAATGTTCCCAAAAAATATTGTCTCATTAATTTTTTACAGACCATTAAAAATACATGACAAAATAGGCGAAAATGAAATTCTAGGGGTGGATAATTACGTTAAATATCATAAAAATGTGTCTGTCTCTTTCTATATATTTGTATGTATATATAGGTGGATAGATAGATACTGTTTGATTATCTTTTCGGCGACCTTCCTCGAATTTGCGCATGCGTCAGGTCTCAATTGATTTTATGAAACTAGGGGTGATTGTGATAAGAGAGATAAGGAATAGGAAGGGATTTTTCTTTGTTTTGTTCTGTTTTTCGTTGGATTCGTTTATTTGAGGTGTTGATCGGTTCTTGTGAATCCTCTTGATGTTTTTTTTTTTTTTTTTTTTAATTTCTCTTCCTTATCAGGTCTATGAAAATAAAATGATATTGGACAAAGTAGAATTGCTGCCATCGTGCATTTTTGTAATCAAGCTTCCTGCCTTTTTAAAATAGAACCATTCAACGGTGCTAGGCGCGGGTTTCGAGGTCGGACAGTAGATAGATAGATATTTACAAAAAAATAAATAAAAAAGTTTACAAAAATAAGTAAACAATTTTTCAATTTAAATGTAAATTTGGAAAAAGAAAATAAATACCTTTGTGTAATGAAAAAAAGCATATGAAAAAACATATTAAATGCAAATGAGCAGGAAAACGACATACACGTGTTTCGGCGTTAGGAATACCCTTTTCAATGCTAAAAATGTGAGTTTATGGATGAAATTCTTCGTCAAATTTATCAAATATTAATTCTAACTGAATTATCATGATCAGAAAAATCATTTATGCACATCTGCTGACACAAGAGCTTCATTTAATGAATATTTTTGCACCTTCATGTACATTTTTTTGAAGAAGGAGTTTTCTGGTATGCATTGAAGATGTGTTTTGCAAATTATCTAGTGCAGTAGAAAGTGTTTCACTATTTCAATGATGTCAGTATTTATAATGTGCACTCTATGAATTATTTACATTTTTATTCCTTTTTTTTTTATTTCTGCAGGTTAAAAATCTTTTTTCCTGTACTCCCTCTCCCCCACCCCTTTTTTTTTTTGTTCTTCCAGAAAATTACGCACAAAATAGAAAAAGATGCCCCTATAACAGGGTTTAACTTTCTGCAGATCTCATTGGAGCTGAGTTCCTGCACTTCGTTTCAATTGTAGCTGAATTTTTGTATTTTAGTCGAAATTCAAGCTTTTTACGTTCAAAAATATGTTCTGAAGACTATAGGGCTCTTGCCTTTATTTTGTTAGCCCCACCCTCGATTCTTGTCAATCCTCTCTTTGTTTTTTAATTTCGATTACCTGCTTGCTGTATAGCCTGGTCTTTCTTTATGCTGCAAAATACATTCATAGTTTATACATCAGCCACAAATTTACAAACACTCATTCCCTGTGAGCATACGCATGTATCACACACAAATTTAGTATTTCATGTAAATAAATGGGTAAATAACGAGCGTAGTTGATATGATAAGTAAAGACCCAATGTGTTATTTTTTCCAACCAACAGTAAGGGCGCTTTTACACTTGACGACACGACAACGACGAAAGTCGGACGGTAATACAGCAATGATAAGTACCGTGTCGTGTCGTTTATAGCACTGCTTTTCCACTCAAACGATATCGTTTCTCCAAACGGGTCATTTTCCATCGCATTTCATTTCGAGATAGCACTGTGCTCACACGTATATTATTATGGCTCCTCCATTTATCAGATTACGACTGTTATATTTACTTTACTTCCAGAAAAAGAAAACAAATGAAAAATACGATATTGAGTGCATGATATTCACAACTTTATTACATTCTCACTCACCTTGTTTACTAAGAACGAAACGCATACTATCTGCTGGAATTGCAGAGCGATAAATGGCGGATCTAACTCCCAAAAGTTTGCCATAGAACTTTTTAAAATTAAGTCCACAGTTCGCCATGATATAAGTTGGTCGTCGCAATATAGTTTTGTTTTGTTTTCGTAATTGTAGTGCTCTTTAGTACTAAGCGAGTGTATCCCCATTTCGTTATAATGAAGAGAATTCGTTAACAAATATGTTTCGTTGTCAATCGTCTCTTCGTTGACACCATCGCTTCTTTGCGAATAGATTCGCCATTTATCCCTCGGCGGCGCCAACACTGTCAGAATGAAAACTTGAGTTTTTTTTTTGTTGCATTAAAAATCGTCTGAGCAACAATAATGAAACAAAATACCAACTAAAATGAATAAAATTGTTTTATTGCTACATCTTTTGTTTATCGTCTGCAAATTGAAGCTTATATTTATTAATAAAGAGATGTCGAATTTAAACGCAATTGCTATATAGTTCGAAGAAAGTAAACAGATGGATGAGTATCGTCCCGATTTTAAAGGAGAGACGGATGCCATCCGACACGAATGGAACGACAAACGACAGTGTTCGGTCGGAGACTGCAGAATCGTCCTGGAATCGGGAGATGGAAAAGCGCATAGCATATTTTAATGCATTTTGCTTGCTCCAATGTCGGATGACGACAATCGCTTACGATTTATCGTTGCCGTGTCGGTAAGTGTAAAAGCGCCCTAAGATGTATTAGAAAATATTAATTAGAAATAAAACTGCATGCCAAGTTATAAAACAGTCGTACAAAATTAACTTTTAAAATTTTGTCTGTTAAAAAAATGCCGCAATGATAAGAAACAGAAAGGTTTAACATGAAAACAAGAAAATGAAACACACTATTTAATTTTTAGTGTATCGTCTGCTAATGTTTAATTTTATAATATTTGCTTCACATGGCATCAGTTAGAGTTGTTTATGTTCTAAAGATTTTGTACGTCGGTTATTGCAATTCAGTTGTCAATAAATATGTTTTTTTTGTGCAGACAGCGATTGCTCGTGATTTGTGTGTTTAGCTTTTAATCAAAGGAAAAAAAATCTTCAGTATATCTTAACAAATTGAACGAAAAGAGAAAGCTCTATAGCTGTTAGATTTGCAGAAACCAACTTTCAGGTGGTTTTATTCCTGATTTATCTGATAAAGGCGTCATAAGAAAACTCTTGTCTCGTGACCGCTTGTCACTCTAATCCATGTGGATACGAAACCAATCTTTCAAGCAATAATCACTTAAAGTTGAAATGCGTCTTTGCAATCGTCTTTAATCTGTGTTAATTTAATCCATCTAGAATTCAACAACAAGAGAGATTTAAACAAGAAAAGATTTGAAAAGGACAAGCATTTTGGAAAAGCAACATTAGTGCTAGCGTATCCAATGCTGTGGTAAAAAATACTGTTAATTTAGTAAAAAAATATTTAAAAAAATGATCAATGCATTGAAAATGAAATAACAGTAACAAATTTAACCCTCGTGGGTCCCTCCCATTTCAGTTACACTCAAGACCCTTGGGGTCATAAACGACCCCAATGCTTCCTTTAATTAATTCATTATAATTATTGAATGTTACATGCATTATTTAAGTTCACACACTTTTTAATGCTAAAAAAACAAAAAATAAAAAGATACAATTAAAGTAAAATTTAGTTTATGAATTAAAATTATAATTTTAGAGCAAAACTTACAATAACTGTAGATTTATTTACATCTGTTACAGACCTGAAACTAGCTGTCGTGGCCGTCACGAAACTTTCTTCTATATCTATCTTATGAATTCCAGTTACAAAATAAAATACGTACTCGCCCAAGTAATTGGAGACAGCTACAATTTCCCAATTATCGTAATAGCCCTGCAAATGCAGAATCAATGAGCGAAATTGGAAATCATTGCAAAAGCCTTGTTTAGATTAATTGCAAACATTTTATTTGTTAGTAAAAAGAAATTGGCAACAGTTAAAAATTTCAAATCATTGAAAGTTTTCAGCTGTTTTGATAATTAAATAGCGTGAAAGCGATTTTTTAATGAATTAATTTTTCGCATTGTTGACTAAGCGCAAAAATCACCCCACCCTCCCCCTGGGGCGATTGGCGCCAAAATTTAATCGATGCTTGCTTCCATATTGGGTTAGTGTTATTCCAAATTTCATTCAAATCGCAGCAATATTTCCCGAGATACAGTAGGTGCAATGACAAAATAAGCACTTTTGATTGCTCCACCCCCATTTGAGATATTGACACACAAATTGAATCAGCACCTGTACTCAATAGGGTCTACCTATGGACCAATTTTCGTTTGATTTCGCCGGTTACTTCCTGAGATATAGCAGTCACCCTCGTGCAGAACACGTGCGATTGCTCCACCCCCCTTCGAGATATTGACAAACAAATTGAATCAGCGATTGTACTCAATAGGGTCTACCTATGGACCAATTTTCGTTTGATTCCGCCTGTTACTTCCTGAGATATAGCAATCACCCCCGCGCAGAACACGTGCGATTTCTCCACCCCCCTTCAAGATACTGACACACAAATTGAATCAGCACCTGTACTCTATAGGGTCTATCTATGGACCAATTTTCGTTTGATTCCGCTTGTTACTTCCTGAGATATAGCAATCACCCCCGCGCAGAACACGTGCGATTGCTCCACCCCCCTTCGAGATATTGACACGCAAATTAAATCAGCACCTGTACTCGGTAGGGTCTACCTATGGACCAATTTTCGTTTGATTCCGCCGGTTACTTCCTGAGATATAGCAATCACCCACGCGCAGAACACGTGCGATTGCTCCACCCCCCTTCGAGATATTGACACGCAAATTGAATCAGCACCTGTACTCGGTAGGGTCTATCTATGGACCAATTTTCGTTTTATTCCGCCGGTTACTTCCTGAGATATAGCAATCACCCACGCGCAGAACACGTGCGATTGCTCCACCCCCCTTGGAGGAATTCGCTAAACAAAGTCAGGTGCACCAGTTCACATGGTGGTGCATATGTGAAAAAATTTTTGTTCGATTTCATGCAGTAGTTTTTGCTCTAGCGCGGCCACAAAAACTGGTCACACACATACAGACTCACACACAGACAGACACACACACACACACACACACACACAGACAGACATTTTCCAAAAATGGTCGAAATGGACTCAGCGCACCTCAAAACGTGCAAATCCGTCAAAATTCGACATTTGAAAATTTTTACGAAACCAATACTTTCTTCTATATAATAGATATAGAAGAAAGTAAAAACATGATTTTTGCAAGTGAATTTCAAACACTTATGACATTTTTCAATGCATTTTCTATCCAGTTCTCTTGGACAAAAGTTGCAATGTCCTCTTTTTTTGGCCTTCTGGGGAAGTGACCCCAAGGGTCTTATGTGCAAAAAATGCAATTCGGGAAAAATAAAACACAATAATAGCATTATTTTGAATAGAAAACTAGAAGAATAAAAGTCACAAAATGCCATTAAAAACAAATGGTTGATTAACAAAATATATTAAACAGAAATTGCATTGGGGTCACATATGACCCCAAGGAACCCACGAGGGATAAGCGAAACGATCCTACACTGAGAAAAGTGGGCCAAAATAATTGTAAAATCAACGAATTAAAAAGCAAATCGTCTATTAGAAAAGCATAAGCGAATAGTGCCCTCTATAGTTACTTTCCGTTCCCAATTAAGAGCAAGCAGAAATGCGGATTGATACAGTTTTCGATTTTCTTTGTTATTAAATCACAAAAGATATGAAGTAAGTATATTAAAACTTATTAATATATTTTGCAACATAAAATCGTATGGAAAAGACAAATTAAGGTAGAAAAACTGTGTTTTGAAATTTTAAATTGCAAATATTTTGTGCAAAAGCGCCACCTAGAGACAATTTCTGTTGTGAAAGAGCCAACAGGCTGAGGAATATAGTCCCTGTTTCAGTTACTAATTAAAACTTAATGAGACAAGCTTTGCTTGAGAACATTGGATTTTTCGATTGAGTAAATCACTATTAATAGATTTCAATCAAGTTCCCTTAGTCCCCAAGATTGGTAAACGAACTTGAACGATATCGGTGCTTGGCCCACAGACTACAAAGCTGTACAGTCATATACGTCTATAGAAAAGTTCAGTGGAACAATTAAAAAATTAAGTTATAAAAAGTAACACACGATGGAACATAAAGAGGAATTAAAATTATACTGACTATAAATTAGCTATGTACGGCTTCCTTGTAAGCCAGCCTGAGTGCATTTGAAATAGAGCTACAGCTCGATATCCTTCATTAAACTGAATATACTCTTAAAGCTTCATTCAAAGATTTTTTGCTTATTTGATTAATACATCAGACTACAGACTATCAGGTTTTACTTATGTTTCAATTATGTTCCGAATTAACAATACACAATAGTAATAAACATAAAACAGTTTTTAAAAAAAAACAAACAAATTATTTGGAAATTTGTTACCCTTTTCTTTAAGGAATATTTTTCATTTGGGTGCTTTTTTCTAGGAGAAATTGCGGGAGCAATTAGGTAGTCACAGTTTCGATCAACATAGAGGAAATGAAGAAGACCAGGGAATTCTGTGATATACTTGGAAAATGTTAAAGAACTACATCAATATGTTTAAACAGAAGACAAGGACTATTTTGAAACAGGAAACAGGAGTAATTTTAATTTCATAATTGTCACCTCACTTTCTGTGTGCTAGCTAATTTAGTCAACAGTTAATTCATAATGACTGTAGCTAATATTTTCGTCATTACTACTATATCATAATCAAGAATATGAGATAGTAATATAGAGTAAAATGTTATACTTTCTGCAGTTCATAACACAAATTAAAATCAAATTAAATATATGAATAAGAATTTATACTACAAAATTGTTTTTACTACTTTTTTTTCCTTCTTAAATGTCTATTATGATGGAAATCAAGTTTTTATTTTAATGCAATTAAATTTGAAATATTTCTTTCTTGTTATTTATTCTGGAGAATAATCTCTAGAGAATTAATAAGAAATATGAATCACTTATTTCTATCTAACACAATCAATAAATCAAACAAAAAGGATATGATGACATTGTAAGATTCTGCACTGCTTTAACTTCCAAGAAATCAGAGAAATCAGACATGCGCTTCATACTTAATTTCTGAATGACAGCTAAAGTGTTTTGATGTTCAGCAGTCCAAGTGTTAGCTTCATAATCAAAACAATTATCAGCAACTAACTCTTCAAATAAGTTTTGCAATAACTCACACATAGAAGATAAAGCAGAATCTAACCTGAAGTTAAATTTATAAACACAGAATAAATACAAATTACAATAATTAAAGCCAAAAAATCAACAGAAACAAAAATTACCTAGGGTTCACAAAATTGTCTTTTGAAGTGTAAATAAATTGCTCTAATTCACATTGTTTCAACTGTTCCCATCTTATGATTATCTTCTTCACTTGCTTTTCTTTTTCTTTCACATTCTGTGCAAAAAAAAGTTCCAGACTAAATATTTTTTTTAAAAAAATAAGTCTTTAAGTTCTTCTCAGTTTGCTTAGTTATTAAAAATAATTTGACATTGAAGACCCTAGAAGGCAGAGCAAATCTACTCTTAAAACAGACTCTTCCTAACAGACCTAGATAAAATTTTAAAGTGTCTGCAAACTTAAAAAATTGCGTAACTAATTTCTGCTAAAAAATACGGCACTTCTCCATAGTCTTATATTGCTGCCAATAGCAAAAATGTAAAGTTGAAAGCAAAAAGAACCACTCCCCAATCAGTATGTTTTTTCAAATACATTTTCTAATTTTTTAATATTATTCATTTGGGGCATTTAAAATTGGCGAAAACAACATTTATACTAATAAAAGAAAGTGTAAGAATACAGAAATATGTTTACAAAACATTAAAATTTTCTGCAAACTTTGGAAACTTTCTGCAAACTGCTTTCACATGTTCGTCTATATTTTCTGGGTCTGCTTCTTAATAAACAATATTTTTTCTCTCTTTGGCTTTGCATTTAATGTCTTGTAGAAGACAATCATTCCCCCAGTTTTATTAGTATATTTTTAAGGAGATTCCAAACACATTTGTCATTTATTCATACACTTAAGGCTTAAATGCTTTGTGTAGAGTCATTATTTTGGTTTTATTTTTGACATAAGATAAGCAAGAGTTTGCAACTTGCTTCAATAACAAGGATGGACGTGTATAAGAAGTTAAATTTCATATTTTTTTTTACTTTTTTTTCTTCTATCTTAACTTTGCACCTTATTTTGAGCATTTTTGAAATTAGAAGTATGCATCTAGGACAAACAGTTGGAAAATAAAGGTCGTGCAGGTTAACCTTTAAGAACTGGGTGGTACTCATGCTGCATGGCAAGGTTTTTTTCCTTTGAGGACGGCGTTGAAATCTTTGCAGGGCGAGGACTGCTGATGGTCTTTGAAAAAGGTGAGAAAGGTGACAAATTTTAAAACAAAGGTGACTAAAAGGTGACAAAAAAGTAACTAAAAAGGTGACCAAAAGTAATTTGTAAAGAAATCAAAAAACAGAAAACGATTATCATTTTTTCTGACTTTTACCAAAATAGCCTACATACTATTTTTAAAGACTTAAATTCTAAACATGATAGGGCTGGAGGTAACAAAATAAATCATTTTAGGACATATTTCCAAAAAACTTCCAGGGTAAACTCTATGTAATGATCAGGGGTGATTGTGAGTTCATAAAAAAAATACCTGAAAGTTTTAAAGAGAAAATGTGTTGGGGGGGGGGGGTTAAACCAAGGTCCTATTTTTCTAGCTCACCTAATTTTATGACTATACATATATAATAATTAAGTTCCTTTCCTAAATTATTACATTTCATGTATTCGAATAATTTCAATTAGTTTTTAGTGCAAATATTGTACATGCATTTGATTAACGTTTTAACAGAAATAATAAAGTTACTTTTGAGCTGGTGCTGAACAAATTATCTCCAAAAAAATATTTTAAAGAGAAATTTTTAAAAATTTCATTTGTTTGCCTTTCAACAAGGAATAGCAAGCATCATAATTGCAAAGTATGAATCTTACAGCGGAAGCAAAGAAATGCCAATTTTAAAATTAAGGCATTAAAAGTATGAAAGTGGCATATAAAAGAATTCAATTTTCTTACTTCAGATTTACAATTAAAAGCTCTACGATAAACATATTATTTTTACTATCCACATAATTGAAGCAAAATAAAATTTTATCAAATCTTCAAATTTAAAATTAGACATTTTGATTTTCATAAAAGAGGCAGAATTTTGCTCAAAAATTTTAAATTTATGATTTTTTAATTTTAATATGTTGCATTTATTTGTCTCTTAAGGGTAATAAGCATAAAAAATGAGAAAAATTCAATTCTCATATCAGATTCAAATCGATTGCATTTTTTTAAATGAAGGCATCAAAAAAAAAAAAAAAAAAAAGCAAATAAAATAATTTATTAAAGCAAAAAAGCAATTAGAATGGCAACTTAACATTTCTATTTGATGAATATTATTAATAATGATCGGTATAATCATCGAAAATTCGAAAAAACAAAAAAATTCCGGAGGTGAGAAGATAAAAGCATAATTAAAAATTGTATACTTCCGGTGTTTTCAAACATGAAAATACCAGAATCGATCGTGAAAATATCGGAAATCCGGTAAAATACCAGAACACAATCACCCCTAGTTATGTTCAAAGATTTTTCTTTAAAATCAATTATATTAACACCTGAAATTATGAAGTGAAGATAATGACGATTATTCAATTAACATATTTTATTCTTTTTATCTTTTAATTTTTAGCTCATTGCAAAATCATCGGCATTCTTTTTCTTGCTTCTCTGTTAATACAAAGCATACATGTTCACTAAAAAGTATTGATAATAGAGAATGAGTGAAAGTCCCATCTCTATGCAAATCATCAACCGAATTTCGTTTCAAGAACAAAAAGAAAAAAACTGCCAAGTATCCTTGAAACAGGTGGACCTGTTTTTTGTTTCTTTTTGCAATTTTTAAACGGGGGCTTCTGAAGGCTTTGTTTTGTGAATGAGCTACAGTTGAAACACTATTTTTTAATGGTTGAATGAGATTTTTGCCCTTAAAAATTCTATTTATTTTCAGGTTAGGAAAAGAATATTCATACTGCTCAAAAATTTTATTTATCAAAACTAGACTTTTCTAAAACACATTTCAAGAAAGGTTTAAAAAGGTGACAAAAATTCCAAAAGGTGACAAAAAGTGACCAAAATTTCAAAAGGTGACTAAAGGTGAGAAAGGTGACTGAGTCCTCGCCCTGTCTTTGCTTTTACATTTTGGAGCAGGAGATTTTTCCAAGATTTCATATCTCCTTACTAGGGGATTACGGCTTTGTATTTGAACCGCAAAGTCATAAAACCTAAATGCTTGCCACTGCACCTTTCCGTTTTCAGAGGAAAAGAGATCTGCGGTTCAACAGTTGTACCGTCCGTCTCAAAAGGAAAACTTTTATAAATAGCCCAGATCCAAAAGGTTAAAAATGTGACAGTTCATCTTTCTTTGGGACTGAAGTAAATGTACAGATTCCCTAGTTAAACACCCAAATGCACATGATAGAACAGAAATTTGGCGGTAAATTGCATACAGTCTGAAAATATATTAAAGTTATTTTTTAATGCATCCTTTTTCATTATGTACAAATATTCATGAATCAAAAGCATAAAAGGTAAGAATGTTAACAACTTTTTTGCTTTACTAATCTAAATATTGAAAATTCTTAACAGAAAAACTGGAATTCTTCTTCTAAAGTGGTAAACAACACAGTCAAACTTGATTATAATGAGACCTCTAACCGAAAACAGATTTAGAGAGGAAATAAGAAGGATTTGATTGGTTCAATGTTAAGCCAATAACTCA
This sequence comes from Uloborus plumipes, assembly GCA_038373865.1. NCBI lineage: Eukaryota > Metazoa > Arthropoda > Arachnida > Araneae > Uloboridae > Uloborus > Uloborus plumipes. The sequence continues at coordinate 12,125 of JAXGGA010008673.1, read as the reverse complement.
CTTTTTCCGAGCGAACCTTACATAAAGGAAGCAATTATCTTTGATTCATAAAATTTGTATTGACTTCAAGCTGGGCTTTTCCTTTCTTGGAAGAATTCCCTTTTAATATTCTGAAGTTGCTCGAAAGTTAGTAATGAGTCATAAATCCTAAGAATAAGTGATGACGATACCTTTTATGAATTTGAGGGTTCAGAAGCATTCAAATTTGGAAATTATATATTTTTTCACACCAATGTCATCACTTCTGAGATATACTTCCAAAGATATTGTAGCTCAAAATCTAGCTGCTGCAGACGAAAAAAGTGAAAGTGATGACTATAACAGCAAATGTGAAGAATTAGAATCTGAGCAACTCTGAACCTATTCAATGATTTCTAGTAGGTAGAAAAACTGCAAAATTGTTTCGAAGCTGGGGGTACAAATGACGATGTTTTTAGGACCATGAGTATTCCTTGACATAGTAACACAAGAAAGAGACAGTAAGACACTTCTAGGCAAATCTACCAACTTCATTAGCATTATACAGAATGTTTTTATAGAAAAATGGGTGTACAGAAAAAATTTTAGGCTTTTTTTGTACAAACTGATATTTTTATAAGCACTTGGTTATAAAGAGCAAATATTGCAGTACCTTCACTCATTATAAGCAAGTCTGGCAGCACTGTATTTCCAATGCATAGTTGAAATCACCCTTGCGACAATAACACAACAGTATTGTGTACCCCAAAATCAAATCATCAACTGTTATACAAGGTACTCCCCTTATTTTACCTGCAATGTTATCAATGCACAAAATGATGCATTTATCTATGGCGTGACAAATAGTTTCAAAATACTATAAAATAGCTAGTGACCTTGCATTTTTGAAAATATCTGTACAACTGCATTTAAAGCTTAGTTGATTCTGCATAACTGTCCACATAGTATTTTTTGAAAGGGCAACATTTATCTGAAGATAAAAATACAAAAGCTCAAAAAATACTCACTTTTGACTTCCAAATAGCATCAATCAAAGATTTTATATCTTTTTCTAATGATTGGAATGATGTTTTTGAATTATAAGACTGATTACGGCTGCACTGCAAACTATCAAATGACGCAATAAGAGTTGAAATGAGGCTTGAGATTCTTACATGAGGGGTCAACTGAAAATTGAAAAACAGTAAATAGTCATTCAGTGAAACTGAAATAATTTATTAGTAACAAATAGTTGGAGAGATGAGTGTGACAAAAATAACTAAGATAATAAAATTATATGTGCACAATGAAACATTGTAATATCATGCTTCATAACTATATTATATCTTAGTTCTACTAATGAAAAAAAATATACAATTGAAAAAAAATTGCTAGTCTTGAGGATTCAGACTTGGAAATTTCAAAAAACTGCTGAAATTTGATGAAACCGCTTGTGTGTTGATAAATTGTTAAAAACCTTAATTGTAAAAAACATGAATGAAAGCAAACTGATTATCTATGTGAAATTGTGAAAGCGACGAAATTTTCATATACATTACAAAAAATCAAACAAAAATCAGAAAGTGGGACTATTAGTTGCTTTTCAAAAATTTCTCAAAAAGAAAAAAAAAAACTTGCCGTCTTTCCCCCCTATGAAATCAGTCCTAAATCTGCCTACGCCTGGAGGGGAGTGCACCCCCCAGACCCCTCAAAGATGTCTGGCCTTCGAATAATTTTTGCATGTTGGCACGCTTAAGAGTGACGACAAAATCCTTCTGCTACAAGTACTGTCTTACCCCAATTGCAAGAGATTGACAAATTCAAATTTGGTTACCTACCTCACCGAGTAAAACAATAGTAATTTTAGGAGTCACTTCCACTGCATACAAAACATGGGGCACTACTGATCCAGTCAAAGATTTGATGAAAAGGAGGAGGCTGTGAGCTCCTATTTTTACTTTGTCATAATTTTCTGCATCCTGTAAAAATTAAGTTACTATGTTTCAAAATTAAAATTATTCATAGGAAAAATCCAATTAATAAATATATATTTTTTTATGATTAACTTTAAAACATATATACTCACATACCTCGGATTTCTTCTTAACTGAACCTAGAACAAATACATTAATAAACTTTTGTCAGTACATTTAAATTAACATTTTTAAAATATAAGGGAAGGAAGAAAGTTGAAACAAAAAAAAAAAACAAACAACCAAGTATGAGTTTGTACACACAGAACACTGTACTTGTATGCTCTAAGTATGGTACAGGTCAGGCCAAAGAAGACCTAACAATGTTAAACATAAATAACATTTTTTGTTTTCTAATACAATTATTATTTTCTTTTTGCAGGTTATAATTCAATTCTTGGAAATTTATAATGGAATCGACCAGTACACAACAAAGCGGTAAACATTATCAACTTTTTATGTTCTTGTCAATGATCATTTTAATGATGCAGCGACAATATCACAATTCAGCGTAAAGGTTGCTGTTGATCGCTGTTGGATGGATGAAATTATAACAGATGTCACATAACCTAAGATACGAAAAGTTGATTTCAAGTCTAACTAGGCACTATAAATAAGTTGCCAAAATGATGCCAACCATGGCAATTCATCTTTTTTTTTCTCCCCAAGCTCACAGACTCCAAGTAGATATGACACCATCAGGAAGGGAGGAGCCAAATGCGGCTTATGTTATTATTAATAGTAAAAATTAATACATTTTATAAACCAATGAGATTATTTTCTTTTGTACTGTGTGTGTGTGTGTGTGTGTCACAAAATTTTTATTCTAATTTCAACTTAGTAGAGTCTACTAACATAATGCATCAAAATGAGATTGTATCTTAAAACTTTGTGATCAATATTGAACCTTACGTACAGAAAATAAAAATAAGAACACATACTTTTATTCCCATGCAACACTTCATCTTTATCTGACAGAGCTGATGATATTGGTATAAATAACTAGAGAAAAAAGGCGACAAACAGTGATTAAGCCATTTCTTTTCATTGAAATGAATATAATAAACACAACAGATTACATAAGAGTTTGATTTCTTGAACTGATGTAAAAAAAGTAAACATTTTTCTTAAAACACAAACAACTTGCAAAACTACTTGCATTTTGCGTAGGAAAAAATTCTATGTTTGAGAATTGAATAGTTTAATACGAGCAGAAAATAATTTTCTTTTGAAGTTTCTGACAACCATTATACCATTTCAAACAATGATTGTTGTGTGCCTGTCAAATGTAAACTTCCTTAAAATACTTTAAATCTTTAAAAATATGAAGAGATGTAACAAATTTGCTATTTTTTTATTATAAACAAAGCTGAATTTTTTTTACAACTCTACAACACTACTTCAATCGCACAATTCAAGGAACCACTACAAATATTTTGGGCCCACTGTCCCAAAATCACTGAATCAGATCCTGGTCTTATTACTAAAGATTTTAGACATTTCAACCCTTCATTAAGGGAAAAAAACATTGCTGATTGCTATTTGGTTATTTCTATCATATGTAAACATATCAACATAAAGTAGATTATTTTGATGAATTTCTTTAGAAGGCAATGTACTCTTTTCCAGCAAATGTCCAAAGAAGAGTTTTTAATTGAATTTATAAGTTATTAAGACGTAAAGAAATATTCACCTCATCATCACTATCAACTTGCTCAGTAGGATTGGCAATTTTTAATGCTTGAACAACAAGTATTAACTGCAACAAATTTTCTTTTGGAAGCTGTTCGGAGTTGCGACTGAAAAATAAGAAACTTCATTAACTGAAGACAATAAAAAAAACTGCAGCAACTTAAATACATTAATCCTATGTACAAGAAACAAAGAAAAAATGACTATGCATCATACATTAATTTTATTTGTAGGCAATAAATAGTAATGCTAAATATATAAAGCTACTGCTGTAAAACTAAATCAGATATAGTTTTGAAAAGAGATTTTTTTAAACATTGGTTTGAGAATCCCTAATTATTTTTAGTGCATCACAGACAGACAAATTTTCATAGGATAGATTTGACAAAGTACTATGCTACTATGTATTTTAAAAGCATTAGGACAGATATTGTACATTTGTGCGGATGTAGGAAAGTGCTGATTATTTATTTACTTATTAAATATATTTGACTTTTGCGAAAATTTTTAGAAAATAAGTGAGCCCAACAAAGCTAAATGAGAAACATTACAATTTATGTTCAAAAGTGATAGCAAAAAAAGTACTTTAATTAATTAAATTTCCTGACCTTATATTTGAAAAATAACATTTTCACATGATTCATTTGTGTATTTATTTATTTATTAAATTTAAAAAATAACAATAATAAATAAAAGCTGATGAGGTGTTAGTATAGAAATATTTTAAAGGTCTATAAATATATAAATTAAAATGCTTAAATAAATTAAAAGGTATATAAATTAAAATGCTTTTACTATGAAAATAAAAGCATTTAGCAGTAGAAAATGCTTTTTCTTCAAAAGCTTTAAGACACAGTTCACATACATTTTTTCTCAAATTTCTGCACACAAAAATAAAAGATGCTCCACATATATTTCTTTCATGGAACTTCAAACAATTACCTTGAATACAGAGCCAAAAGTTTCGTATCTACTAAAGCAAAAGCATGGCTATAAGTAACACCTTTGTGAGACTGTCTTGTTTTTTCAAGAATCTCTTGTAGCAAATTAATGCAGGATGCTGTAATATCTTGATTAATTATCAATCTTTCAACAGCCTATAAAAAACAAAATAACAAAAAAGTATTTCAAAAGAGAGTAATAAATAGAAAATCGAAAATTGTACAATATTAGGAACTATTAACATCAGTAAAGACAATTCTTATTACCTGCCTAGAATTATATGACATATTAATATGTTTAATGCCTTTCCTTAGATTCAGTAATTAGTTTTAGTACATAAGTTCATGGGTGAATATCAGGAAAAGTGCCAATTTGACCATGGCAATTTTCAATTTTTAAGGATACTCGGAAAATAAAATTAATACGGTATTTCAAATACACATAAGTTATAATTTTTTTTAAAAATTACGGTCATGGTCAAGGTGAACATTTACCCCCATTTTAGGGGAGTCTTTGAGCGTTACTGACATGATGAGAATGCTACCAATCTGACAAATATTACACATTTCACACTTAGTGTACTAAAGTAAACACTTTCACTACCTTTGATGTTTGAAAAGAAAATAATTATTAATTAGAATATAATAATATTTACACAGCCTGAACGCTTTTTTGTTTCATAAATAAAAGTAGAGACTAATTAAAAGTTAGTTAAAGTTTGAATAAGTGCGACAAAGTTTTTTTCAAACAGATAAATAGGTTAATAGTAAAAAAATCAAAATAAAAAAAATTCTTAACACAATCTTAAAAAACAAAATTAATTCAAGACAGTCAGAGATTGGCGGGGGGAGGGGGGGAGCATTTGCACTAAACTGTTTGTAAGTTTTCTATTTTAAAATAAAATTATATTTTTGGGTGCAGTAGTTACGAATGAAGGTCTGAATAATGATGTAAAAGAAAAGACGCTGAAAAATGGCAATAATTTTGTTTGAAAACTCAAAATTTTCGGAAAAATTACTGTTTTTGAAGCATTTAAAATAACAATAAATAAACTGCTTCCAATAATGGGTTAATTTGGCAGGAAAAACGAAATTATCTTTATACTTTAAAACTCAACTCGATAAACTCATAATACGAAGAAAGAATTGCGAAAAAGTATCCGCAACGCATGCATCAGTTTCCTTACAAATATCTTCTACTTTGACGCTGCCGACATGACAAATTTCCCATAATATGATAGCTGAACATCCCTAATTAAAGATTTGAAAATAAAAACACCTTATTATGTCCATGGCAATGGGTTTCTTTACCATTATGCAAAAATAGTTTAAAAAATTAACTTATTTCGTGTCTTAATTTCCGCTGCCGACATGACATTTCATTTGGTAGAAATGGAAAAGTCAAGATTGAGCAAATCTTACCAGTAATTCATTGCAACTAAAATGAAAACTTGCGATCGAAACTTAAACAACATACATTAGAGCTTCAGACGGCGCACTTTATTAATACCAAAAAATGTTTTGTCTTGAAATTATCATCGCCGAAATTTGTGCTCTTGTCGTGTTATAAAAATTTGTGACAAGCAGAAATTGCATTTTTTTATTAATATAAATTCATTTTGCCTAAAACACAAGAGTTAATTTTCATAGGCGAACATAAAACACGTTATGTCTTTCAGTTTATATTTCTGCTACGATGTTTTACAATCCACAGGATTTTTTTTTATATTTGCGATTCAAATGTGTGACGCGCTGCCAACATGACATTGAAGAAATAAAAAGCGTTCTACTGTCAGGAATTAAAGCAAAATCTAAAAATTTTGTTATAGATTGTATGCGCGACGAAGTTTACAGTATGAAGAAAGAAACATTTTTGGTTTTTATTTGGAAGTGCTTGGGAAATTCATTTGTGACTTAAATTAGCATTTTTGTTGATATTCACCCTTATAACATATCCAATGCACTTATTTAATTGTTATTAATCTCAGTATCATCAAATATATTGATGAGAATAAAAATAATAACTGTAAACGAAAAACATAATAAATAGTTTTCTGATCATAAAAAAAGTATTAATATTGTTTTAGCAATTGCGATAAAAAGTTAATTCAAAATTGAAATGAAATTTGTATTAATTGTAAATTATAACTACTATTCAGATGTTTCATAAATTTACGAAATAATCATATTGTTAAATATATAAAATAATTTTGCTCACAATAATAACATATTGCAATCTTCAACTTATCATAAAGATTTAAGATTTTAAAAATACATTGGGCTCCAAATGAGCATGTTTAGGAGTTCCCTCAATCAGAATTCAAAAAATGCTTCCAAAGTGGCTAACACATTTCAAGTGTATAGTTCTTCATGGAGAATATTTTGAATGACAGAAAAATCAATTTAGATCATAAATATTTGTTTTTTTACTATAACAACAGAATCATGGATTGAAATCCTTATATTTGGCTTCTTAACTACAATGAGTTTTATGACTGAGGGAAGAGAAATTTAACTAAATGGTTCTGTATTTTAAACCAAACCACTTAATTATCCAACATCTGGAAAATAATGGAGGTTTCCTTCTTTTTAAAGATCATTTTACAATGTCATTTAATTGTCCATTTAAAGACTGCTCAAAGAACTGCAGGCACATTCATCAGCTAAATATGGTATGTACTTCTCCCCAAGAGCAATAGTGACCCCCTCAAATACTACTGAAAAGCACTCCCCTCCCAAAAAAAGGAGACTAGGACCCTATTAAACACAAAAGTGAAAAATTTTAGAGGGGCACCATGAGCTTTCCCCCCCCCCCCTTCGGATATTTCTATTTAAATGTAGCAAGTATGTTTCTACATGTGAAATTTTTGAACACATTTTACACAGAAAAATTAAGAAATGAAAATAGAGAACATATTGTATTTTCCATGACTAGAAAATCTCATAAATACCCAAATAAATAATTACAAGGTATAAAAAGATTTAGTTTGTTTATGATTGAAAAATATACGAAACCTCTACTAAAAACATTTGCTGTTCTTTCTTCAAATTTTCCCATTTACAAATAATCTTTGAAAGCAAAAAGGATCTTGAAATTTTCGACAAGCAGGATGGAATGTCATTTTTAATCCTAAAAAATAAAATGCACATTTTCATAAAATTTAAAATACATACATCTGAAAAAAGTTACAGTTCAATGCATTACATTGACATGTTTTTGAAGAAAGTACAGAGAATTTTGTATATTAAAACATCTTACATATATACACAAGGACCATACATCATCTCCACAAAGGTAAGAAACAATGAAAGCTTCTTTTGGATTTCTTCCAGATTTTCTTCTTTCAAGCATATGTTAATGACTATGTAATTCAAAACCTATTCAAGAACAAAAATTAAATGATTCGATAAATTTTACTTTTTTTAAAAAATAAAATACAAATTTTTAAAACACTAACACATTTTCACAGAAAGCAATAACAACAATACGTAAACCCAAACTTTTGCAAATATAAAAATTGGATCTTGGTTCATATGGCTAAATATTCAACGTGACATTTCACATAAAAAAATTCATCAGAAAATTTTTGGATACACCAACTATGGAAATTAAAGCAAGACCATGCAGCGAAGATGCTTACAAAGGGCAATGGCATAATAACGGATCCCACCGTAGGATCCTACAAGACGATTTTAATTGGGCGAAATGGTTGCCGTAAAATAAAGCTTAGCGCAAACGAATGTCAATATTGGCGAAATATCGCTTTTTCCGCTGAGTTTTTTTTTTTTTTTTCTCTCTTTTTTTTAAATTATTATTTATTTTTTTTCGTGGATGCGTTTTGTGATCATTTATTTTTTCGTATCTTTCAGCGAATAAATTTTTGGCCAATTGTATTTTTGCTACTTTAAGATTATTCATGGAGATTTTTCATCAACAAACTATGATATAATTTTTACACATGAATTCATTAATTAGTCTAAAATTTCCATTTTAGCTGAAATACTTTTTTTTCCCTATCGATTATTGAACTGCAAATTAAACTCTTTGAATTTGACATAACTTTATAACATCGGTTCCGTTCTTTGAAAATCATATTTTACTTACATTCATATGTTTTTTTTTTTTTTTTTTTTTTTTTTTTTGTGTGTGTGTAAAAACGAAAATTTCCAAAATTAATGGTTTGAGTGTTAGCAGCTTGACAATTTCACTTATAAGTAAGTACATACTAATTTTTTTTTTTTTTAGATTGGTTGTTTGTCTTTTTTAATACATCAGTACTCCAATGAAAGCACTTTATTTTTGTTCTTGTAAATAATTTTATTCATATAAAAGTCTTTAAGTCTTTCTTTTTCTTTCTTTAAATACTCAAGCATGAGCACTGAGCAGTTGTCCTCAAATTAAAGTGAAATGCAATGTATTCATTTAGAATATTATTCAATTTCCAATGGCACTAATAAAATATTTCGTCTTATTCATAAAATACTCTTTCTCTACTCTACACGTTACCGTTTAGAGTAGAGAGAGAGTATCTTCCACTATACACCATTTAGCTGGTTGGATTAGGGCCTGAAAATCGCTCTTTTTTATGATCCAGAGCAGAAGCCGAGCAACCCTTGGTAGATATGGCATGATTGTCGGATTTTTGTTGGATCAAAAATTCAGGTTCGATCACAAATCCAGACAAACAATGAGTGAATACTTTTTTTTTTAATTTTCAAGCCTTTTGAGCAATTATTATTATTATTATTATTATTATTATTATTATTATCAAGTAAATAAGTTTTGTACACAGAACACAGTAAAAGATTAAAAGCTTTTATACATATATATTTGAAAATAGAAAAAGTAGAAACATTAATGCAAGTAAAATTTGCGATAAAAAGGTAACAAAGAATATAAATGCATGAAATACTATCTAAATGTAAAAAAAGACACTCAGAACAACAATGCTATCTATTGATTCAGCAGAAAAACAAAATTACTCTCTTTTTTCATCAGTATACCTAGTATAAATCCATAAAACACGCATAAGAACTTGATTTCGTGTTCGAAAGTTACATGCCAGAAAACAATGAATTTACTTCACCATCATTAAAACAAGAGATTACGAAGCTTAGGGGAAAAAAAGAACAGATTCCAAGAAATAAATTAATCTTACCTCCGCTTAATCTCTGTCCGTGACTTCTTGAATGCGTACAACTTCTTCTAAAATTTTACAGTAGCAGTAATAATTTGGTAAATTATCCATAATATTTGATAGAGTGAAATTTTGACCGCTTTTTGACATAAACTACATTTAAATCTCACATCAAACTCTTCCGCCAAACCGCCAGATCACGTGAAAAATGCACCAATCGGGAACCGATCACGTGATGGCAATGCACCAATCGGGAAGCTCTCATAGGATCCTACGGTGGGATGCGTTTTTATGCAGGGCAATGGAGCAAACTGCACCATTGAAATTTTTAGTGAGAGAGTAATTTGAGAGAAGTTCAGCTTCAACTGTGAAGCACCTCTAAAACTTATGATATACTCCATGTGCACACAATATTGAAATGAAATAAAATGAGAGAAAGGGAGGGGGGGTCAAACGAACCAAGCATTGCGATCAGAAGTCTATTGTACTAGTACTAGTACACAAACAGAAGTCTTAAAACAGACCTGTAGTTGAAGCAATATTCTACAAACATCTAACAGGAATGTCATGAATCTCCCAAGGTTATAGCAAATGATGACCTAGGTGTTCAAACCTATAGCCAGAAAACACTTCACAATCACACAGGATGTGAGCAACAGTTTTCTCATGAAAGAGGCACCCCCTGCAAGTTGGATCATTTATGACACCCATTGTAGTGAGATGTCACTTTAAGGTACAATGACCAGTAAGAAGACCAATAGCTTTCTTAATACTATTTCTATTAAGACTTAAGAGTTATTTTGCCCTAGTAATAGGGCACCCTCTATTAAGTTCCTTTGCTTGATGTTACCCCCATCCACACAATATTAAAATTTACTCCAATTCAGCAGATAATAAGCAGTAACTTCAATACTATTATTGTAATGAACAAAGCAAGTCTAAACCTTGGTTTTTTGTATTACCTTATTGTTCTCATTTTTATGTACGCAGTAGAGTCTCGATTGATGCAAATGATTTGTTCCACAATCCACATGTAAGTGAAGGCTTCAGTTTGTGAAACAGCTTATTTATATGATTTCTTGAAACACATATATATAATTATTTCAGGCACTTATAAACAAACCTCAAACTGTTTTAAAGTTCGCGAACTATTTATTATCACATCCCCTATAAAGTAATAAATAAGTTAGTCTTGTGAAAAAAAAGTGTAGCTCGACATAATACTGCACAGTATTGCAAATGCACAAAATTAATGATCAGTTGAAGAACAAGACATGAAGTACAGTACAGTACGTAATTTTCAGTAATAATAATGTAATGAAGCAGTTTAATGATAATACGGAGCTGTGCAGTAATAATAATTATAACTACTATGAAAGATTAAGATGAAGCTTTGTGCTGTACAGCTGATCAGAATATGTTAGTGTTCTGACAAGCCGCAAGTCAAGAAAGAAAGAAAAAAAAGATTGGCCACCAAAGCTTGATCTAGAAATGTTTCAAGAGAAGGGCAATTGATTTTATTACATAGCCTTTATTACACATCTTGTTTTACAAATGTTGACCTCATGTGTTTTGGACTTCAGTTGCAAAACGTATCCTGAGGAGAGCCCTAAACCTCCCTTCTTCTACCATCAAAGAAAGTTTTTAAATGCCTTTTTCGAACTTTAATACTGAAAATTTACCAATGCCGAGTCCCTCAAGGGAGGGGCAATCGTCTCCATCACCCCTCCGTTCTATCCATCCCTGGTGGAAACTGGCCAGTTGAACTTCTACTTTTGGTGGAGATTGTCTTGGTGCATCAGACTTATTTATCATGAAGGATGTTTTTTTTTATTGCCGTAGCCTCTTGAGGCTGAATGTAGCCAACCGTGAAGAGGATACATACCCCCACACTTGTTTTTTAAAATATCTCCCTTTTGTGAGAAAGAAGTTCCCCTTAACTTGAGTGACGTAACTAATGAAAAGCTCATGCAATATCCATTTTGCATAAGATACATATTATTCAAAAGTGAGTTTGATGTATATGCTTTCATAGTATATCAACTTTGATTTACAAAATTTAAACTTAAACTGTCCTGCTATAGTACTACAAACCAATATATTGATCACGCTCTTTGATGTACCTCATACGTATTTTATACATAGGTTGAAGTTCTTAAAAAGAATCTGACGATTTTAAAAATTCCAAAATCAATGAATAAGCAGATAAGTAAAAATATAATGAAGGAAAAAATCATTAAAAAAAACAATTACTTCATCAAAAACTAGCAGTACTCCATCTTCAGATTCAATATATTTATATTTATTACCGAACTGAGCTTGCATTACTTTATAAGACGCTATGAGAGGAGAAAAGAGTTGCATGATAACATTTTTCTCTACGGTTCCATCACTGGCTCTAAATGATAGAACCTGAAAAAAAT
>JAXGGA010008672.1:0-55536 GCA_038373865.1 Uloborus plumipes | reverse complement strand
CTTAAATGATAGGTTACAAAATGATTGAAAAACTGAAAAAAAACCTAACTATGTGATGCAATATCACAGCAGCATTAATAAAATTTAAAGTTTATTGTTTGCTTTTCATAATTTATGAGAAACAAAAAGTTCACTTTCTACCTATGATTTTTTTTTCTCTTCTAATATACAACAAATATAGGCATAGTGGAACATGAAATGAATTAGGAAATAGCTGTATTAATAACAGCATTTATATTAAAGCCTTTAACACGTAACGCTGAGCTACCCACCAAACAAGTTGAGAATCAGTATAATTACCGCCCAAAATTTGAACAACAGTTTTAAAATTAACACAGTAGAGAGAATTGAAGTACACTCAAAAGCTTTTATTTGGTTAAGGAATAATCAGATCATTTATTTGAAAAAATGGAATTTGTGTATTCTTGCTAATGATGTCACTTGGGAGACACAAACCACTTTGCAGTAGAAAGTTGGGATTAAGGCAAGAGAGAATCTGTCTTTTGAAAAAATAAGGCCTGCAAATAGGGAAGAGTCTTGCTTGGCCTTGATACATAGTAGCATAACCTCCACAATTTAGGCATGGTTTTGAAGGGAAGAGAAGACTTTGGGAACTTTGTACCCAAGGTACGAGGGTTGTCTGTAAAGTTTCCGACCTAACACAGCGAAAATATTTTTATCGTTCAAATTGGGTGTTACTTTTTGACATAGTCTCCTTGTAAGTCCACACACATCATCCAGTAATGCTCCCATCCTTTTAACCCATCCAAAAGTAATGGTGAAAATGTGTCCTCAAAAAAGCTGTTGACAAAGTTTATGACCTCCTCATTTGAAGAAATCCTTTGTCCTCCAAGTGCTTCTTCCAGCTTAGGGACCAAGAAAGAGTCGCTTGGGGCCAGGTTTGGTGAGTGAGATGGGTGTTCAACGATTTCGAGCCGTAACTCGTGAATTTTGGCCACTGAAACCACTGAGGTGTGAGTAGGAGCATTTTCTTGATGAAAACGAACTTTTTTCTTTTTCAAATGCGGCCATTTTTCTTCTATTTCCTCCTTCAGTTTGTCAAGCAGAGTAGAATAGTATGCTCCTATTATGGCTTTTCCCATTTTAAGGTAGTCAATGAGTATCACTCCATGACTATCCCAGAAAACGGTCAGCTTCACTTTTCCTGAAGAAAAAACTGTTTTGGCATTTTGTGGAGCTATTCTCACTTCGCAGTCCATTTTTTTGACTGCGTTTTTGTTTCTGGAGTGTACTGATAAACCCAGGTTTCATCCACAGTGATAAGTCTTCAGAAAACCTCTGGTTCATTGTGCCAGAAGTGCGCGGCAAATGTTCATTCGGACACGTTTCTGGTCAAATTGAGAAAACGCGGCAGTTAAAGTGCAGCCAGCTTCCGCGTGCTTAATTTCTCATTTAAAATGTGGCATACGCATTCCTTAGAGATGTTCATAGTTTCTTCTATACATCTCACCTTCAATCTGCGTCATCCAGCACCATTTGATGAGGTTTAGCAATGTGTTTATCAGTGGTAGCAGTTTTGGGTCGATCTGAGCGTTCATGAACACTCAAGCTGGTACGGCCACGTTTAAATTCCGCAACCTAAAATTTTATGGTTGTAGACGATGGTGCAGAGTCCCCATACACAGAGTCCAACTCCTTTTTAATTTGTGCAGGCGTATTTCCTTTTTAAAACAAGTATCGAATCAGAGCTTGATACTCGATTTTTTCCATTTTTAAAAAAACTGTTGGAGCAACTCACTAGTGTGGCTTTCACGCACACAATTTGAACTAAAAATAGCCAAAATTACAGTTCCAAGTTTCCAAAAGACTCCTTAATAAGAACATCTCTCTTTGTTTCATAAGTTTTGCCTTTTTCATATCGAGGTCGGAAACTTCTCAGACAGCCCTCGTAAGTGCTAGGAGCCAACCACAAGACTTGCAGACCCATGAATCAAATAAGCACAAAATATATTCATGTATATATGTGTGTTTGTGTGTACATGTAAATTCTAAGTATGACAACATATTTAAAATGTACCATGTACATTGGAAGTCTCAAGCATGAAAGGATAAGAGAAACATTTTTGTTTAACTCAACTTAAGGATATTTGTCAATATTTTGAGGTTTCATAAAAAATGAATTAGGGAACCAAATAAAAAATATAATCAACAATCTTAAAAACTCAAATTTTCAATTTTGATATTTTAAACCAACTTTGCATAAACACACTTTGTAAAAACTAATCTTCTCGACCTTTACAACGCTAAATAGGCAAAGCCGAGTGAATCACAATTATAGAATCTTTGTATGTAATGTTATATCTTACTCATAAACCAGATTTTTCCTCTTTTTCAGTTCTAAGGTTTTCTGTGTTAATATTCTTACATCTATTATTTTTGTACTTCTTAAATGTTGATGGTCATAATTTTAATTTTTAATACAAACAGTATTAAAATTAATTCCCAGGATTACATATATTTGAAATGTGTATTCAGAATACAATCATTTTTATCTGAAAAGCATATACTTTTAAAGAAAATTTGAATTCCCCTACCTGTGTAATCTTGAAGGTTTCCCGAATGAATCGGATGTTTCACTAATAAGAAAACAAAATTTTTATAGTTAATTAACTTTACATATTCTTGAACCACACAAAACATACCACTTGATTATGCACTTCATATTTTTATGCAACATTAATTATAACACAAAACCATCATGAAATGTAGTTTAAAAATGTTGAAAATCCAGCATCTAAAAATGCATTTCAGAAAAACATTTTCAAAAGAACAAAAATAAAATGTCATGAGTAATATCAATCAGAACTTCATAATTTTCATAGTCCGATGTAGGAATAGTCTTTTTGTAAACACAATTTTATGCGTTATTTCTTTTTCGTAATTACAATTTTTGATATGCGTGGCATTTATTCCATGAAAATAACATGAACAATTTTTTTTTAAAGTTTCTGTAGACTTATTCATGTCTCAACTATTCAAAAATTTGTGAAGATGCAGTTTTACCCTTCAGATGAAGATGTTGAAAATAATTTACTCATTTTGCCAGAAATTATAAAGATTTGAGATTTTTCCTGATCATTTTAGGTCATTTTCATTTTTCTCGACAATGCCCGGAATTTCAGATTTTCACACTGCATAGCACTCTTGAGCAAAAAAGGCTGATTGATGTCCTACAGGATGACGCATTATGTGACTTCATAATGCATTGAATGCTCAAAATTTTTCAAGTTTAAAAAATTTAATCATCATAAAAAATCAAAATCAATTTAAAAATCAAATATAAAATTTTATGCAGCGGCAGCGTCATCAAGATGTGCTACGGGGGAATGTATAATATAGAAATAAATAAAACTCGACCTTGAATTCAATTTTAAAATCTGAATATTTGACAAAAAATCAAAAAAGAAGTTTTATTTGAAATTGGTACACAAAATTCAGAATTGATTATTTGAATACTGAGTTAATTCTTTGTTTTTAAAACTTTTTTTCCCACTTGAAACACATACACATAAAGTTTTTTCTTTTTGGCAACCATGAAATTTTTTCTTCTTTAGGTTTTGCATCTAATACAGCTTTAGAAATCCTTAGAAAAAAAAAACTGGTCCTGCAAATCAGTAAGTAAAAAGATATACTGGTCCTCAAACAAACAGGTCAACTTGATTCACTTAACATGAAATGTAGTGACATACAGGGTCTGTCCGGAAAGTAATGGGACTGAGTGGATAAAAAAAAATTTATTGAGCCAATCGTTACATGCTTAGAAACTTTCAAAATAGGCTCCTTCTGCATCGATACAGCGCGATTTCCAAGCATTGAAGGCGTCACGGAAGGCATTCTCCGGAATAGCCCTGAGAGCAGCGGTGCAAGCTGCTTGGATCCCCTATGTCGTCTTAAAATGCTTACCTTTCATCGGCCTTTTCAAGAGAGGAAACAAAAAAAAGTTCGGGGGGGGGGGGGCACATCTGGGCTGTATGGCGGCTGCGGAAGCGTTGGGACACCGGCTTTGGTAAGGTAGTTGCTCACAAGAAATGCGGAGTGAGCTGGGGCGTTGTCGTGGCGCAACTTCCAGTCGGCTGCGATGTCTTGTCGGACCCGATTGACCCTTCGTTTGAGTCTCTTTAGCACTTCCACGTAAAACTTGGCGTTGACGGTTTGTCCAGGAGAAACAAATTCATGGTGGACAATGCCTTTGATGTCAAAAAAGACAATGAGCATCGTTTTCACTTTGGATTTGCTCATTCTTCCCTTTTTTGGGCGAGGAGACGCCAGATGGGCGAGGAGAAACAATGATAACAATGATAATGAGAATTTTGAATGAAGGCTTAACTAAATCAAACACGAAACTCATAAGCGGGCCACTTACGCAGAATTTTTATCGCTAGCTACTTGTAATATTTTGAAGCATTCATTTGTTGAAAAGCCATGTTCTTATAATAAAAACTGAGTATCTGTGTCTGCTTTTTTCCTTTAAGTGAGCTGAACTTACTGAAACTTTCCTCACCATTTTGAAAGCGCGAAGCATCTCAATAATTCGAATGATTTTTTTATATAGAAAAAAAGTAAAGGCGTGAAGCGCCTGTTAGCGAGCCGCCTTGGCGGGGAGTACTTTCTTGAAATTTTTCTCACTACTTTCAAGGCACGAAGTGCCCGTGCAACGCCGGGCCACGTGCGTGGTATGTCTTGAAATCGAATGAACATTAAATTATATTAAATAATATAACTTCAGAATGAGGTAAAAGTTAGAGAGGAGGGACGTTATGCATCAACATGCCGCAGGAAGCTAATCTATCTGCCCTGGCAGCTAGTTGTTATAATAAAATAGTTGCTGTTAAACAATAACAATAACAGTAATCATTAAGAAAATGGCGAAAGAAAGCTTTCAAACTTTTAATGAAGGCACAAAAAACGTTTTTTTTTTTTGTGAAAACTCACGTATTTACAGAAAAAAACGCCAATGTAGATGAACTCAAAAACCAAAACTTTATCTAAATACAAAAATTTATCAAAATCGTTTAGAGCTGTTTTCGAGATCCAAAATATAAATTTATATATACAAGAATTGCTCGTTTAAAGATATAAGATTTCAGTATGAACAAAATGTCTCTTCAACCTTTTAAGGCATATTGGCGGCATTTGAAGATACCATTTTTTCTTCAGCCAACTAAAAGTGGCTGCAAGAATTAGCTGAAAAAAAAAGAAAAAAGTTGGTGGCGTCAAACAAAACCACAGTGGATCAAAGGGTTCAAGGATTTTCAAAAATATTCTTTCAGAAAGCTTGTAAAAATAATAAATTATATGTTAAATTATGAAATAAAAATATATTAAAGATGAGGAGAAATTCAAAAGAATGTTCTTATTCTTTGAAACATTTTGAATAGCTACCCTTGATAGAATTGATTCAACTTTAATAACATAAGCAATAAACATAAAATTACAAGCACAACACATTTCATTATGTTACGAGAAACTTACCCTTTGCTTTCCTTTTTGGGAGATTTTGCTCGAGTAGATGTCTTTCGTTCTCGACTTTTGGATCTGATTGGGAAAATTGAAAGCAAACTTTATAATCAAGCATCTAATTGAAAACAAAACTTAATGCATAGAAATCAGAAATAAAATATAGTATTAAATCAATGTATATATTTCAGGGAAAGTATGAAATGCTAGCATCTTATACAATGTGATTTATACATTCAAGGCAAGGAAACTTTTAACAATTACTATTTTTTGAATCCCAGACATTTATCAAAGCAGAAAAGGAAAAAAAAAAAAGAAAAGGAGGAGAAAATATACTGAACAAAATCTTTGACTAAAGATAAACATTAAAAATTAACAGTTAGAGACAAAGTTTTCTTAACAATAGTAAAACTTGTTAAAGTCTGATAAAAAAAAGATCAAACGAATGTCTTCTTTATACATGCAATTTTTAAAACTGTCCTTTAAAATATTTTAGAAATTTTATTATTATCTGTTTACATCGTCAGAGATTTAAAAAAAAAAATTAAAACCATAGAAACGGCCGCACAAAATAGTATTTTCTTCCTTTTTTTTTGACCTTCAAGTTTATGATTTCTTTGAACAGGATCAATAATGTGATAAATTTTCAAAACAAATTTTCTTTTTAAGACTTGAAAAAAAATAATAAATAAAAAAATAAAATAAAATAAATAAAAAAATAAAATAAAATAAATAAAAAAATAAAATAAAATAAATAAAAAAATAAAATAAAATAAATAAAACAGGATAAAAAAAAAAATTCTTTTTTTCAAATGATTTCATTTATGAATGGTTTATCCTATTTTATGGCCATTATGTTGTTGTTATAGCACAAAAACAGAGCATTTACACTCATTTCTTATGTAGAATGATGTAGATATGACCAACACTCATTTCTTGTATAGAATGATGTAGATAGGACTGTGTTTAAGATTTAGGCATTTATAAATAGTAGAAACTGCAAAAGAGAAAAAGTAAAAAGCTGTATGTTACTGATCAATTATTAAGAATACATTTGGCTTATGGATTAGAACAGGTATAAAATTAAGAGGAAGATATCAACCTGACAAAGCACACATATGTTTAATCTGTTACATAATTTTCCCTGCTTACAGGATTTCTGACCGTTTTAATTTACGTATTGGTATTATGCATTTTAGTTCTAACAGTAAAAACGTAAAGCTAATTATTTTTTTAAAAAATACATCATTTCTTATAGTTGCAATCATTGCATACTAGTTGACTGTTAAATGATCAAATTGGTCTACTGATAAGCATACCATACACCAATAATAAACTGGTTATTGTTCATACTTAGAGCATAGGTATAAAGTAATCAAGAATCTTAACAATTGTTTATATAAACAACAATATTACTTTTTCTTGAAAAGAACAATTGAATTATTATCGATCAAGAATTCCAGCATTAATAAAATATCAAATAGAAAAAGAAACTGTCTAATATTTGAAAATAAGTTTGGCTGCATAGGAGAGGGGAACGGATGGAGGGATTAAAAAAAAGAAACATGAACAGGCATTTAAAATAATTAATAAAAGCAATATAGATTTTTATTTATTTATCTATTTATTGTAAGTGCAAAACTTTAGACAGGTAGAAATCAAACTTGTAAATATAATTATTTCCTTTATCTCTATTTTCGAGTTTGCTGCCATCTGTTTTTAGTGTTTTGAAGTTTATAGGGGGAAAAATAGAGGATCTAGTTAAAAACAGGGGAAATGCAAACTATAACTCATTTGCATGCTTGAAACAGGTAAGGAAAATTTCTTAAAATAGCGTTCTAAAAGCAAATTTGCTCACTTTCGAAACATAAAAAAAAAGGAAAAAAAAAAAAAAAACATCACAAAAATTATAAAAAAAGTGTTTTTAACACATTTTTGAAATTTATTAAATATGAAAAACTAGCCGAACAAGAGCAAAAACATCTGCTCTCCGAGACTTTTTTCGGCTTTGAAAATTAAATCTCGCAAGAAAATAGACAAATATTTTACATATTGTCAGAGTCTTGGTGAATTTCCGGCAGGGTTATAATAATGTGGTCAGCTTGGAGGATTAGAGATTACAGGGGAGGGGGGCAGGCAATATTTTTTTTTAAATTTGCTGAGATAAGCTAGTGCTGACTTACCGAGGCTCTATAATTTGAACATTTCAAGTGTTTTTTGTATCGCATATTTCCTCGTGCTTTCCAACGACATTACAAAAATTAACTCCTGTGAATGATTTTTCTCTTTTTTTTCGTAAAGCACATAACAAAATAAATAAGATAGTGTTGAATGTCTTAGTAAAAACAAATCCATTTTTTTTTATAAAAAGAGATAAGAGCTTGTCAATTGGGTTTATTAGAGAATAGCTCTTCTGATAGTTCTTTCAAATACATATGTTGTGCTGCTTTTTTTCTCTTGGGGACAGCATGCCATTTCTCCAATGTTTCCTAACCCCAGGATCGCACCAATACCACAGAATGTGGTGACCAACTCTTCTGGGTAGAACGGAAATACTCTAAAAGAGCTTATTCCAGAAAACACTGAAGTGACTAACTTTGAAACCGCACATTTCTCAGAAAAGGTCAATAAAAAAATATTGGTAGCAAAAAGTGGACAAAATAGTAAATTGATGTCGACTTATACATAGAGGTTTCACCAAATATGTGACAAGTTAGAGAGTTTTCAACCATAGAAATTAACATTGAACCAACTATCTACTTATATTAAAAACTGAGTATCTTTTTAACTATATTATATCTATGTCACGCTCCTTTCTCCTGTACGCCGATGAACTGAAAGTCGAACCAGGTACCGATAGATAGGTAATTTTTCAGGCGT
Organism: Uloborus plumipes; assembly: GCA_038373865.1. Classification (NCBI taxonomy): domain Eukaryota; kingdom Metazoa; phylum Arthropoda; class Arachnida; order Araneae; family Uloboridae; genus Uloborus; species Uloborus plumipes. Next base: position 47,178 of record JAXGGA010008672.1, on the reverse strand, counting down.
CATTAGTTTTAATTTATATAATTATACAATTTTAATTAACGAAGATATCAATTAATAAGTGGTCAAATTTAAAGCGATTAGGCATAAATGATTAAATATGAAATCCATTGTTGCAAAACGTGGTTGCTATGAAACAGTAATAACAATGATAATGAGAATTTTGAATGAAGGCTTAACTAAATCAAATATGAAACTCATTAGCGGGTCACGTACGTTGTACTTTTATCGCTAGCTACTTGTAATTTCTTAAAATATAAATTAGTTGAAAAGCCATCTACTTATATTAAAAACTTAGTATCTATGTCTGCTTCTTTCCTTTGAGCGAGCTGAACTTACTGAAACTTTCCTCACCATCTTGAAGGCGCGAAGTGCCCGTGCAACATCTCAATAATTCGTATGATTTTTTGATGCAGGAAAAAAGAAAAGGCGCCTCTTAGCGAGCCACCTTGGCGGGGTGTAGTTTCTGGAAATTTTCCTCACTACTTTCAAGGCACGAAGTGCCCGTGCAAAGCCGGGCCACGGGCGTGGTATGTCTTGAAATCTTATGAACATTAAATCATATCAAATAATATAACATCAGAATGAAGCAGGGATGAAAATCTTCCGCGGATCCGCGATTTTCCGCTTTTTGTGTTTTTTCTTTCTTTCCGCGATCAAAAAATAAATTTTGTATGAAGTTTAGGAAAAAAAAAAAAAATAGACTCATTATTAAAATGAAGCTTAAAATAAGTTGATTTAAAGTAGTAGAGTTTGAAATTACTTCCAACTTACAAAATAATGGAAATGTTTTTAGGATGTAGCAGGATTGAAATCTCAAGGATCTGCAATTATCGGCGAATTATGTACTCTATTTTGGCATGCTGCCAAAAACATCAGTTTCTTTTGTAGGAGATAGAAATTGAAAAAGTTCAGCTAAAATATTTGAGATCTTTGTCAAAAAAATGGGAAAATTATTTTGATCTTTAAAATTTATCAAGATAACTAAAGACCATGCAATATTAATTAGAGAATTTATTTCTCGAGATACACTTGTCTAATTCATCAAAAATTGCAAACCCTTTTTTTTTCCTTATTATTGTAAAAGACGAAAAAATAAATAGTGAATGAGTAATTAAGAGCTTTTGAAAATATTTACTTTTCGATTTCAGGGTGCAAATTAAGAGGAAATCTTGCATGAATAATTTCGCAGAATATGAGGGAAAAATCTATCTAAATTTTAAGCCGCGCAATTTTTCCTCTTTTTTGACTTAAAGCTGTTTTCAGCCCTGATAAAGTAAAAGTTAGGGAGAGGGGATGTTATGCACCAACATGAAGCAGGAAGCTAATCTAGCTGCCCTGGCAGCTAGTTGGGAAAATAAATGTCGACTTATTGAGTTAGTCGAGATGTCCGCATGTCGACTTACCAAAGTTTTACTTTACATTGATACGGTGCAGACTTCCGCCGCCCCCCTTCCCGTCTTTCCCTACAGCACCCAAGGGTGCCACTGGATCCACTGTGGAAGCCTGTGCCTTAGATGCTTATTTTTATCACAAGTTTTTTTTTTTTTTTTTTTCATTCTGCTTCCCTCTGAATAGAAGTTTTAATGATGCGATGTGCCTTTTTCCCTAGCATTTCTAATATTTTCAGTTGCATTAAAAAGTTACACAAAGGTTTAAAAAAGTTGGGCAAATTAATCAAACTCTCTGAAATTTTTAATTCGGACTTGTTTACACAAAACTGTCATCAATTGATTACAAGTATTAAGCTCAAATCCTGTGCTCTACATATATTAACATTTAAATAATATAGACTCTCCCTAAATCCTGAAAGAGGATATGCTTCAGTGCCGAAACTTGCAAATAAGAGAAACACATAACAATTTCTGAATAACGAGCTGTCGTATGGCTATAGCAAAAATTTCAACGCTTTGCTGAAATTTCAAACGGATAATAATGAATTTAAAAGCATGGAGGGGAAAAACATACAGGAAAATTTAGATCTTACCACTTTATATATAAGTACAAACAAATCCTTAGCACTTACTTTCACCAACAGAGAAAATCAAAGTCACTGTTTTCTTTACACAGGAGCAATAATATTCTACTGTTAAGATATTTGAATATATTCCTGCATAAAAACATATTTCCCATTGTGAGATTAGGAATAGCATTTTAAACAAAAGAACACAGGAAAACTGCTTCCACTAGATGGGAATTAGTTTAACTAACATTCGTATTACACGCAATTCCATACTTTTGCAACATGTGCAAGCTTAAAATTAAAAATTAAATATTGTTTTAATGGCTGTTTGGCCTTATAAAAATGAATTAACTTTATTGACCTTGTAAAGCTGAGGTTTGAATGTTCTTCTCACATTTAATCATAGTATAAAAGCTTAAAACAGGGTGTATAACTTTAATTATGATAAATGAATAGCCACATATACAAGACGAAGAAGAAAAAAGAAAATTGAAACTTTTAAATTATTAACAATGTATTCAAAATATAAAATTTTACTGTGTGTCATTTTAGAAAGAAAAACATGAGTTACACTCCATAAAAAAGTTTTTTTTTAAAATATCCACCAAATAACAGGGGGGAAATCTGAATACACTTGTTTTGTCAAGTCAAGAAATACAAAAATATCCTTTTCGTTATTTTAGAAGACAGTAGATTTTCTTAGTTTCATGCAGGAACAAAAGAAAAAAGTAAGAAAAAGTGGGTATCCACTAGCATACCTGATAGTCCTTTAAAACATCCCTCCCATTAGAGAAAAAAGAAAGAAAAAAAAAAAAAGAAGATCACCCAAACCAAAGAGGAAAAGAATGATTTTTTTTTATTAAGCCGCAGTCAGTGATAAACAATATTTTGTACAAAAAAAAAAAAAAAAAAAAAACAGCAACAGTTCCACAAAGCTCCCATTACATTCTAAACAAAATAAATTCACCTCTCTAGAAGATATCATTTTTGAAAGCATTAATAATTTAACCTCAAATCCAAGCGTTACCCATGTAGTAAGAATCGCTATTAGAAGGACGATAAAAAAAAGTTAAACCAGCAAATATTCCAGCCAAAAAGAATTATTTTAATTCTAACTCAATTAAATAAAAAATGCACATAATGTAACCTACATTCCAAGTCTTTTCTAAATAGATCCCCCCCCCCTCCACCTTAAGGGAAAAAAGGCATGATTTTGTATCTAGATCATGGAGTTCCCAATATTATTTGTGATAAAGGGTAGGTGAAATTTACAACAAAGGAAACTTTGAGGAAATTTGATGACATGAATGCTATTTCAGAAGTAATTGCTGATTACATAATTCGGGATGTGATTTTAGAGTTTAAAAAAAAAGAAAAAGGAAGAAAGGGGAATTTATAAAACTGGAAACAAACACAAATGCAATACTTTTTTCCTAAAAAGTAAATCATTGAGTAAAGCATTTCTTTTTTTTATTTACTTAAAAAATCATTTTAAAGTGTTGAGCTAAATCATTAGTAGCATAGTTTGAGTTTAATAATCAAAACCCTCAAGAGCAGCCAAATTTTCATGGAACGAAAGGGTGGCTACTGAGAGAGGTTTTACTGTAGAAATTGGAGTGTCGTTCAATCAAAAGATTTAAAACTAGTAGCCGCTAACTTACTGAAAGAATTTTAACTGGAGATAAATCATATACCTTGCTTGCGCAAACAAAAAAAATCTTAAGAAGAAAGTTATTTTGTAAAAAGACTGAAGTATTTAAATTGAAAAATACAAAAACTGTAAAAAAGATTATACATTTTATCTGGCATGGATAAGCATAAATACACTGTTGAAATTAGAACGTATTTAGAAATGTTACAGCTAAAATTATATTCAACAAACTGAACACAATTAAGCAATTAACAAAATTAATATCTTGATAAAAGCAATGCTTAAAAATAAATAAATAAAAAATACTCCTTACTACAATACTAAAACAATTAATATTTGGTTCAGTTTAACAACATTTAACTCAGTAGGATAATATTAGATTGGCAATACAAATGGGTACAATACATACATGCAGTTAAATTTGTAATAAAAAAGTGGCAACACATATAAAGACAATACATAATCACATTATTGTAATGCATGAAAAAATTCACCTGCTTCTCCGTCTATTTTCAAAATCAGAAGATCTTCGACTCTCGAAAGGGGGAAATCGTTTGCTTGGATAATGTCGATCATTTTCTGAAGGTTTCCGATAATAACCACCTCCACGGGGTGCATATTTACTCCTAGAGTCTCCAAATCTATCTCTGTTTGGACTGGGACTTGGTCTTCTCTTGTCCCTTACATGGTTCTCATAACCAGACTTATGATGACGGGCACTGCTACCAGTATCCCTGTCTCTGCTCCTACTCCTATCTTTTCTGCTATTTTTTCTATCACTTTTAGAGTGTGATTCTTTATGAGGTTTTTCTCGCTCTCTGCTTCTACTCTTTTTTTTCTTTTTACTCTTTTTTCTGAAAAAGGGACAGTACTTTTTAGCTAAAAAGTTAAAACATTTCACAGTATGTTTGAATAACCATTTAATCATTTTCATGACAGATAAGAATGCTTTAAACTGAATCCACAGTGAGAAATAAATTTTAGATTTGATTACCAAAGTTTTTAAGTACAGCAGAGTGCAAAAAATCAGCCAACTTAAAATCTACACACAAAAATCTTTCTATTCACCATGTAAAAAAAAAAAAAAAAAACGAGATAAGTAACTAGTATTAAACTAATAATAAGTTGTGTAATTGAACAAGTCTTAATGGATTTTTTATAATACAATAAATAAATTAAAAAAACACTTAAATTAGCTTCTAAAACTGAAGTTTTAAAACAAATTACAAATTAATTATATCTACTGAAAATGTCATATATTGTGATCTTATGCTGAGCAGATTTTTGACTCTACTACATTATTTTAATGGAATTGTAGGGTTGAATATTTTTTTTAAAAAATGTTAGATTAACTTAGCATTTTGTGAAACAAAATGATAATTACCACTGGAATATATTTAAACTGAAATTTAATATGTATTTATTTATTATAATAATTATTTAAAATAAAAGCGACAAGTCAACAAATTACAACAAATGCCCAATATTAATATTATGCAATGTAAATTTGAATGAGTTCAAGATCAAAAAATTGTCAAGTGTTTTTCTTACAAAATACCTGCTCTTTTTTTCTTACTATCTTCTTTTATATTAGAACTGTATTAAAAGTAGAACTCAAAACATATTATGAAAGTTGAAGCAGTTTTGATAGGAATAACAAGAAGTAATGAGACTGTTGTTACTTTTAAGATAAATAGATTTAAGCAAAAATAAAATTTGAAGATGATATTTACATTCTCAGTCATGAAAAATCATTATTTAATAAAATATATGAAAATCTTTCCTATATACTTTAAAAGAGTAATTCAATAAATCAAGTTCAAATTAATTGAAAAAGTACTTACACAAATACTTATATATTGCCATAGCCTGCAACACCAAAAAGACCACACCTCGTGGGAACAATTTCAAACATTGTTTGTCGCAAACTCAAAAGATTTCCACTTCAACTTTTTCTTACATGTTTAAGGTTTGTAACACTGCAGGTAAAAATTTCAGAATATGAAAGCAGTCAACAAGGACATTTTTATCGCCCATAAATGTTGCCTAGCAATAATGAACACCAGATTTTGAAGAATTCCCAAAACCATAAAGTTTCAAAAAATTGATTAATGGCATTTAAGAAATAATGAGAATTATTAATGTTGCCTACAGTCCCAAGCAAGACATAATGCATTACTTTTTAAAAATTTATAATACATATTTTACACAAAATTTGCATAACACTTTCATTCAAACAATAATTCCATAACCAAGGAACGTATTTACCTTTTCTCACTATCAGATAATGGTGATCTCTCGCCTTCATCCTAAATATAAAATGAATGTCAATTTTTTTTTTTTTTCAACTTAGATGAATCATAAAAAGTATTTTGAATTTTTCAAATCCAATAAGAACATCAAGACATAAAATTCCATAACTAAACACATTTACCAATTGACTTATTGTTATTCTCCCTCCTAAAGCAGGGTTCCTACTCCTTTTTAAAACAAAAAATAAGGACTTCTAAGGACCTTTTTCACAAAAAATTAAGGAACTCGCAAATATTTATTAATCAAATAGACATAAATTTTATGGGCACCTAGATTTCAAAGCATTTTTTCTAAGAAAAATATTTTTTAAGCATTTATCATTAGATTTTAAAGCTGAGACTACAAAACTCTTTAAAACGCACAAAATTGTGATTTTTACTTTTTTCTTCTTCATGATATTTCTAAGACTAACGTCAATTTTAAATCAAACGCTGAACTTTAAACAATTAGCTTTGCGTACAAAATGCACTAGAATTTTTGAGGCAGCATCTATCAGAAATAACAGTGTAATAAAGATATAACTGGAACTGATAGTGCATTTGAAAAAAAAAAAAAAAAAAACAGGACACACTATTACAAGGAATTTAGATATGTTTTATAATTCTTTAATGTGTCTAGATGTATATATATAAATATACATATTTTGGACAACATATACAAATATATATATTTTCCAAGATGTAAAAAAAGCAACGATTTTTTCAAAAAAATTGGATTTGTTTGATTAAAAAAAAATTAGAAACTTCAGCTATTAATTAATTTACATTAATGAACGACTTCCCTTTAAGTTTTTAAAAATACAAAAATACCTTTGAAGTAAAGCTTTACCAAAAAACTATGATGTAAAACCGGATTCAATGCTGCAAATATAATTCTAATCACTTTTAATACCAACAAATTTATGAAACACTATACAGAAAAATTAAAGAAAATAAAGACATTAAGAAGCAGTACATGAAATTTCAATAAAATGAGAAGTACAATGAAAAATTTATATGCAAAAATTTTTAAATTAAATATGACTTTTTCAACAGTAATGAAAAAAAAAAGAAAAAAAGAAATTAAGAAATTTGAGATGGGAAAGAACCAGCTGATGATGGTTTTATTTTTGGTAAGGTATGTACAGGGCTCAGGCTCATCATTTAGGGGGATCGGGGGGGGGGGGTGTCAATTGCCCCTCCCCCTCTCCGACTCTGAGAAATCAATGTATTTACATATAAGGGGGCATGGTTTTTGATGTTTCCGGATGAAATTGCATTGTGTTTGGACCCTTTGCTTTTGTTCTACTACAAATAGGTACCTGACAGTTTATTACCTAATATCCAAAAGGCCAAACTAAAGATACATTTTATTTTTTACAGTGCAAATTACAACCTTCAAGTACTTCCCCAAAATAAAAAAACAAAAGAGAAATAATAACATTTTAACCAATTTATGCAACATTTTCAAAAGGCCTATAATTTACAGTCTTTTTTTTTTTTTTCATAATTGTCACTTTTAAACATTGGCAATCCTGAGTTTTTGCAATTGACCAGGTTCTACAGATATTAGTTCTGGCCAACAGTTCTTTCCATAACGTTATAAGTACAGCTTTTTTTTAAAACCCTATTTCACTAAACCCTGCAGCTGCGTGTACTTTCTTTATTTCACATATTAGACAAAACAAATAGCACTATTTATGCATATATATTATTTGGACTGCACCCTTCCACTATCTGTGAAGGGAAGATGAGTAGGATTACTTTTTGATTTATTAGATGGAAATCAAAGCTCTAAAAGAAAACGGCAAAAATAATGAAATTGGGATTGTCCAAGAGAATATTATAAGGATTAAAATAAAAAATGATTTAAAGCAATGATATTTTTAAAAAATCAATTGATTTAAATCATTGACACCTTGATATTTTGAACTTTGGAAAATTCGCATATCCGGAATTCTGTGTTTCCTGAGGAGTTCCGGATTATCGAGCTTTAATTGTATTTATATAAGGAGGTTAAATGAAGTACATAGTACTTTTGTTTGATATTGCTGTTATTATTAACTTTTAATTTTTAATAAAAATAATAATTTAATCCAATGATCATATTTGAAAGCATGTTTCTTTTTGCACCCCGATTCACTCAACTAAAATGAAGCCAGAACCATTTTGAGAACACATTAGAAAGATTTATTTAAAATTTTTGAATGATTTGAATTACCTGTTTTGCGAATGGAGCATCAAGAAGTGCCTCAATATCTACTTGGTCATCATCCATTAAAAAGCTGCAAAGAGAAAATGGATATTTACATTAACTGTAACAATAACTTGAAACTTTAATGGATTTTTAGGATCTCAACTACTAAATTGATTTTCGTACCTGTTTAAAAAATAAATGAAAATATGATGCAAATAAAAAAAAATAATGTAATTATACATTTTTGCATGGACTTGGATTTTATTTTCTTTGAAGGGCATAGAATTTATACCCTTTATGTTGTCGTTTTATAGTGTATATTCTTATAGTAATTATATTTGGTATCCATTTTAAACGATAACAAATATAAATGAAGAAATTTTGTATTCAGAAGCAGGTTTGCTTTTTACAGGGGTCTGTCCAGGATTTTTCACAAGGTCCGTTTTTTGTGAAAAACTAAATAATTTTGTGAAAAATCAAATAATTTTGTGAAAATCAAATAATTTCGAAAAAAAAAAAATTTTTTTTTTGAATTTTATAAAAAATAAAAATTAATTTCATTTTTTTTCCTCTCCAAAAAGCGTATTAAACACCAAAAATGCGAAAAATCCTATTCCTATAGCGGATGCAAAGAGATTGCAGTTTTCAAAAGCATAAAAACGGAATATCAAAGAATTAATTTTGGTAAATTTTTACAACTGCATTTTAAAGGTCTATGACAAACATATTATTGTCTGTTAACACAATTAATGCAAAAATAAAATGAAACGATCCATTCAGCGTTCTACATTTAGACTCATAAAAGGACTGTTAATTTTGCTTTAAAAAATTTAAATAATGATCTGAACAAAAAATAAAGCGAATTTTCATTTATTTGCCTCCTAATAAAGAGTAATTAGCTTGAAAAATAAGTAAAGTTCGATTTTCATAGCAAATGCAGAGATCGCAGTTTTCAAAATGAAAGCATCAGACTCATAAAAATGGTAAACAAATAATTTATTAAAGTTTAATAAAAATAATTTTAGAATTACATTTCATCAGCTTTATATGATGAATGTCATTAATAATCACTGACATATTCGCCAAAAATTCTTAGGAAAAACGTAGGGAGAAGTAGCAAAACAGACAATACCGGACTTCCAATGTTAACAGAAGAAAAAATACATTAATTCCAGAATATAGCTAAAACACCGCCCTTGTAAGCATCAAAAAGAAAAAAAAAACATTTTTTCTGCCAAAATAAGGTCAAAACCTCACACCAAGAAGGTCATATGGCGATAATTTTAAATAACTGATCACTCTACCAGAAGCAATCCCATTTTTTCTCCAACAGTTCTAAGTTCATTTCCCTTCGCAGATTATTGCTATTATTACTTCATTTTTTGTTTAAGGGCCCTGCTCCACATTAGCGTAAAGCAGAAAAATAAAGCAGAAACGTAAAATGAGTTACATAGTGTTCCTATGGAAAGTACCCGGATTTTCGGTTTCTACCTTCGGTTTCGGTCGCGTTTTACGCTGATGTGGAGCAGGGCCCTAAGTCAAGAGCAGGAAGAAAAATCCTTACTCTGCATTTCCAGAGAAAACAGCAACATCATCGCAAGCCATTTTGACTTGCATATTATAAAACACACAAGCAGAACTATTAAAGCAAAACAACTACCTTTTTTTAAGTTGTTAATTTCTTTAAAAGAAACCAACAAAAAGTGTGACATTTTACATTTTAGATTTAATCACTTGCCCAAACATCGCAGGCAGGAAGTGCGGATTTTTTTTATTCTTTCCCAAAATTGGCAGATAAGCGATTCCCTTCTTTAACTTCAGAAAAGACCCAAAAATTATGGGCTTCAACTCAGAAATATGCTATGCATTATTTTGATTTTAGATTTGCTTTTCATATGAATAATGAGTGAAACGTCAGTTTTCTTTGATCAGCATTTTGTGAAGGGTCCGTTTTGCTTGATTGTATTTTTGTGAAGGGTCCGTTTTGCTCGATCGTATTTTTGTGAAGGGTCCGTTAACGGACCCGAATTTCCTCTGGCCAGACCCCTGTTTTAAGCTTATCTATACTGGTGCTTAAAAAAAAACAACGTTTCATATAGTAAAATCTGCTTGAGTGAAGAATTGAATGAATGCAAACCCCTGACAATTTGTAACCATGACAACAAAAGTAAGTTTCTCCATATTAAAATCAAGATACTTATTTTCATCAACATGGAAATCTGAAAATTCAAAGGAACATCAATAGAGGTCATGGAAAGATAAAAAACAATTGGTGATTCTTCAAAAAAAAAAAAAAAAAAAAAGGCTTGGGAAGTAAAATATGAAAATATGTTCTAAAGAATTTTGCTATTTAGCATGCATCAATACTACTTTTTTTCCGCTAAAGTGGGCAACATAAAATATGAACAGCATTATCAGAATTTAGTAAATTAAATAAAAAAGCTTTGAACAAACTCAGTTTTAATTCACAATTGACTCATGTTTACCAACATCTTAATTTGATAAAATGTAAAAAAAAAAAAAAAACAAAAGAAAAGAATTTAATAAATTTAATATGTGACATATAGAGAGACTGCTTTTACGGGACTTAAAGTAAAAAGGAGTAAGCACCTCATTCATGTTTCTATGCTCATAACAATATATAGATAAGAAATGTGTAATATGCGAGATATGATTACATAATTTTACAGCAGAAAAGGTTCTTCTTGGAGCAACAATGATGCTAAAACTGCAGCAACACAAAACTAAAAACTAATCATTTACCTTACATTTATATTAATAGGCACAGCTAAAAAGTATTAGAAATCACACTTACGCCGGTTGCTTACCTTGATAATCTAGCAACAGATTTGCCTTCCGAGATAAATGTTCACTGTCAAAAATGTTCAGAAATTTAAAAAGGAAATGTGTCTACATTACTAAGTTAAAATAAATGCTCTTTTTTATGTTACAAAAATGACAATTTTTGTTGTGTAACAAACATTTTTAGCGAATTGATAGCAGCGTTGCCACCTACAATGATTCAATAATGAAAGGCAAGTATATTTTCCCTATTATTCCCTTTTTTTCATTCGCTTGTGCAAAACTTACCTTCGCATGTTTATACTTTTGTTAGTTTTACTAACTATCAAAACATCTATGACTTTAGCTTTTTCTTTTTCCTTTTTATCTTGAGGGCCAAAACAAACATACTACAGTTGTTTTTTATAATTACTACTCAGAGAGTGGCAGTGATTTTGAGAACTTGACGTCATAAACATCAAAATGTCCGCCCCAAATTTTCATTCCAGTTCTCGAACTGGACTGTTGGAGGTGTATGTAAGGCAGCAGTGGCAAAAGGTGTTAGTAACTTTAGAAGAAGACTATTTAAGCATTAGTTTAGATGAAAATTTCGAATTGAATAACGGGCCTTCAAATGGACTCTCTGATTCAGAACCTCCAGATATACCGGAAAGTATTGCGAATCAAAAACGAGTTGTCAGAGTTGTCAAACAAGATAATAATGGCTTGGGGATCAGCATTAAAGGTGGAAAAGAAAACAAAATGCCTATACTTATTAGTAAAATATTCAAAGGTATGGCTGCGGATCAAACTGAACAGTTATATGTCGGTGATGCAATATTATCTGTCAATGGAGAAGATCTCCGTGAAGCTACACACGATGAAGCAGTAAGAGCTTTAAAACGTGCCGGTAAAGTTGTGGATTTGGAAGGTACTATTTCTTTGCTGAAATGCTGTCTTGAATTTTTTTTTCTTGGTGTAACTTTTGTATTGTACAGAAGTATAAAAATGTTTGTCCATTTGGATGAAATCTAAAACTGATCAATAAACCTATTGGTTTCTCTCCCCCCCCCCCTAAAAAATCACGATTCTGGTCCCTAGGAAATTTTGGGATAAAGTATGAAACATGAACTGAACTGCTGTACTTTTATAATCACAACTTGACAAAGTAACATCTATGAAAAATGTATTGTTATACTATGATCATAAAGTGTTATCTCTTCTAAAAAAAGTGAAAGTCGTGCCATCCTGACTTTTCATCATAAAAATGCACTTTTGTGCCCATAACACAAGTATTACTGAAAAAGAACGAATAAAATAAGCAACTTCATCATAGTTTAAAACTTGAATTGCCATCGCGATTGTTCAGTATGCATGCAAATTATGTCTCTTTAATTTAAAAAAGAAACCAGTTTCGACATATTAACATAAACGTTGATTAAAAATTGCAAGGAGAAGCTTATAAGCTTTTTAACTTATGTATTCCTTTATCTCCAAGTTTTTATTCGGTCTCAAGCTCTTGAGATGGCTGTAAGAAATTCGCATAATGTAAACTACCAATAGCCAGCTTGCGTAATCCACAAGTGGCAATCATGTGACAAGGGGGGATTCATAAATAATGAGAAAAAGTTCAACATCATTTATGGATGTCCCCCTCCCCCCAAAAGAATTCTTTTAATAATAGAATTTGTTGTTTCCTTTATAAGTCTACATTTTTACATGATGCGCCTACATTATGCAGGGCTGTCATTTGAGGATCAGGGTTAAGGGGTAAATTTCCTCCCTGCTTCACTTTGGGACATTAATGCGTTTACATATACTGGGTGTAGTTTTTGCTGTTTTTTATGTATAATTTACATTAGAAAATATACTTAATCTTTAAAATGTTTTCAGCATCAGAGAATAATTTATTGTAAATTTATTTAAATTTATTCAGAACTTGTTTGTTTTTGAACTGTGGAAATATTCTATAATTTTCAAACATGTCTTTTTTTTTCATTTAGTAAAGTATTTGAGAGAAGTGACACCTTACTTTCGAAAAGGAGCCGTTTTGGCGGAAGTTGGATGGGAATTCCAGCAGGGTGGATTTTTGCCTTCTTCCCAAGTGCACAGAAAAAATGGTAGAGCAGATGTAAGACAGGTCCCTCTGCTCTTATGCCACCTGTGTAGGAATCTTACAATGCCAGATGCTGACAATCGCACATTAGAAATCCATTCTCCTGATAGACGACATTCTTGTGTCCTTCGATGTCCAGATACATCTCAGTGCTCTGCATGGTTTAATGCTATACACTCCGCTGTCGACGCCCTGATGTCAAAAGCTGTGGTAGAAGCTGGACACTTGCTGAAAGATGTCCTCGAAAGAGCTGAATTAAGACATATGGGTTGGCTTTCTGAGAAGGTTAGTTTTTTCCTTGTATTTTTGATGAAAATTATTTTTTTTAGTTTTCTTTTAACTGCCAATCTCTGTTCAATAGATTCATGATGATACTGGTGTTGTTCAGTGGAGGCCAGTGTTCTTAGCAATCACTGACAGGGATCTTCTTTTATATGATCTTGTGCCTTGGACTAAAGAAGCATGGGTTGTTCCTGTAAACAGTATACCTCTAGTTCATACCAGGTAATTATTCTATTATTTTTAGCATTTTTATACAATAGGGAATATATTTTTGTATACCTGTCTTAATATTTACATAGATCTTAGGCTTGGTGTTCATAGGGGATGTATGATTAATTTCTCTGTCAGTTGACGCATACAACGCATTTAATAAAAACTAAAAAGTACACAAAGCATAAATTTCACTCTTAACCTTTTGGATCCGGGCTGTTTTTTAGCAATTTTTCTTTCGACCCAGGTAGTACGACAGTTGAAACACAGATTTCTTTTCCATTGAAAAGAGAAGGTATAAACTGTCGTACCAGACGTATGAAACCTTGAAAAAATCCCCGGCTCGGTTCGAGTGAAAATCTCAACCCGTCCTCTAAAAAAAAAAAAGACTTACAGTACAGCATGTGTACCGCCCGGCTCCTAAAGGTTAACATTTATTATGTACTCATGAAAATACAATCAAATATTAATTATCTCTCTTAACTTTTGGCAGAACTCAGACTTAACTTATTCTTAGACTCTGCAAAGTGTCATTTGTTGGATACTTAATAAATACACCTGTCCAGGGCCGCTGTTTAGGGGGGGGGGATACTGTACCTCTAGTATCGGGGCCCGGAGCTTTGTGGGGCCCGTAAGGTTATGAACATGTTTTTCCAGTTTTAGTGTCAATAATTTGATTAAAAAAAAAGCTGTTTTTCAAAAAAAAAAAAATGCTTTCCATTGCCGATTCTCAATATGAAACAATTGCTAGTACAAACACTAACACAAATAACGTGAAAATAAAATCAGGTGCACACTTTCGTAACTAAAAAAAAAGTTTTTCAGAAAAAAACTTTTTTTTCTCTTTTTTTTTTTTTTGCAATTGCAAATGTGCTGAAACGATGGCATTAAATTTGCAATTGGAAGGGGGTGCATGAGAGGGGGGGGGGCAGCATTAAAATTGGTACCAGGCCCCATCGCTGGTAGCGGCGGCCCTGCACCTGTCTCATATTCCCATGTAATATTTTTACATTTCTCAGCCATACTCGCAGAGATAATGTCCTAGTTGTTTTCCATGTGTAGTCCTCATCTGAAAATAAACAATTTTTTTGCCTTCACGTGGTGATGCAGTCTGAATTTGTTTCCTTATTCCCTTATTTGAAATATCACTAAGGGTAATTTTTTTGCATGATGTTCTTTAGAACTGACATTGCATAAAGTTTGTTTATCTGTGTTAAAACTCTATTTAAGCATTTCTGATGATTCTCATACTGTTAATTAGAGATGGGCCGAAGCTTTGTGCATTATGACGAAGTTTCAGTCTGGCCGAAGCTTGACGTGTGCTTTGGTCGCGTTAGCCTATTATAGTTTATGTTGTAAATTTTCATTTTACAACAATAATTTCAGAAAATATTGCCTTTAGGCTGTGCACTATTATAAAATATACTTAAACATAGAAGAAAACTATGTTTAAATAAACTGATTGTGTATTGAGCCCTTGGAATCAGAAACTGTTAAATAAAATTAACAGCATATTATATTTAACTTGAAAATTCTTATGAAATAAATAAGTTAATTAAATTTAATTACATTTATCTAAAATTTACATAAATACTTTAGTTGCTTTTAAATAAAGCTAGTGAAACGTGACTTTCTTAGACATTTCTAGTGTTGATACTTAGGTGTAGAAATGTCAATTTTTAACTTTTACCAAACCAGGATTTTTTTAAAGCCATATTTTATTGAATAAAGTTGTAAGTGTACAATTTCAGTTTTTCTTAAATTTATAAATGTGTTGACAAAATTTAATTTTCTAGATATTGATAAATTATTAATGGTAGTCCAGTATAAAAAAATATCCCGAGAATTAACAAAAAGTAAATAAAGTAAAAAAAGTAAGTAAGGAAGAATATCTGTGCTTGACTCTAACAAATTGAACTTCAAAATTTTTGAATTAAGAATATTTAGATATTTGTTACTCACACAATAGTACGATATAATATAAATAGCAGCTAATTTCTAGTTAAAATATTCTATGAGTTAATATTTGATCGTATCAGTTGGTTTTATCATAAACATCAGTTTAACTGCAGAACATTCGTTTTATATTCATTCAAAATAAGGCTCAATCTCCTTATTTCTTAAAAAGAAAATAGAAATGTCTTATTTCCTTGTACTATAAGTACAAAACAAAAATAAATACTTTAATTAATGGAATTAATTAAAAACTGAATCATTACGCTAAACTGTTGAGTATGAATGAATGAATGAAGTAAAAAGGGGGCGTTCCTAAGGCAGCGCAAGCACTGCGACCACAGGTCTATTGTACTGTCCCCGTTAGAACCTCCCTAGTAAAGCCCAATAGCTGAAATGAACTTAAGCAGATGTCTAACAGGAATGCTAGACAGTTCGTGGGGATCTAAACAATAGTACCCCAAATGTTCAAACCTGTAGGCAGAATAAAAATCACATTCGCACAGAACATGCCCTGAACTTTCATCCGCCTCTAGGAAGCCTCTGCAAACTGGGTCATCAGCAGGGTTGGCAAAGGTGGGCCCAGCCCAGAAAAACCCGCCCGGGTTTTTCTGGGCGGGTCCACCAACAAAAACCCACCCGGGTTTTTGTCAAAAGTGGGTTTTTGTTAATTTTTAAATTATCAACAAAAAAAAAAATCAACAATAATATCTCATCTAAATTATACATAAAAAATAAGTAAGAAATCAGGTTTATTTGAGATAATTTTTCATAGAGTAATTATATATTTTATAAAATAATTATTATTTCTTCAATTTTCAAGTCATCGTCCAGAAAATTTTCCTAGCTATGATACTACTTTTTTTTGCAAAATACTTATCATTATTATAATGTATTTATTTTTTGATAGCAAATTTCAAATTTTAAAATAAATTGAAAATGCACCATTGATTAACTTCTTGTAGATGGAAAAAATTGCTGAATTAATGTTTTATGATAATTTTGATTCAACACAGAAGTCAAATAATGATAAAATACTGCAATTTTTTTCTTTTATTCTGGATTAAGAAAAATAAAGTTTTGCTCTTCATTTCTTCTAACCCTACTGCATTTAGTATATGATAATTTTCAAGTGCTATATTATAGAGGTACCATGCCAATAACTTTAAGCACTAAACCTTTTCTTTGATTTAAAAAAAAACAAAGAAAATGCGTCCCCACGCAGTTTATTACTATTAAAATATTATGACAAGCATTTATTAATAAATTTATAATTCTTGCAAAGTTCTAATGTTAACCTAGTTTTTTCTTAAGATTATTTTTTAAAAAAAATCAATTAAGCATCCCCCTGCCCCCCCCCCTCCCTCCCCATCTGAAATTAATCAGTTTTGGTTTTGAAAATAAGAAGGGGCGGGGTGAAACACTTCCCTTATCTCAGAAACACACCTATCATTGAGATATGCCTTATAAAAACATGCAAATGACATGACTAGATATTGAAGCAGGCTACTTAATGAGAAAAGATGATTATTTCTATTAATAAACAAGTGCAAATGGTTTTAATTTTTTAATGGTATAAATTTAAGTTTTTGAAACTTTCACCCCCTAAATATTCCTGCATTTGTAGGAAAACCCATTTGCAACAGTTCTTCTATTTCGTAAAAGACAAGTGATAAAAGTTTACAGCTGAAACCATTGTTCAAAGCTTCTTAAATATACACATTAAATATTACACTTCGGTTAATGATATTATTAATTGATATTGTTAATAATAGTAATTATTAATTGATTGACATTGATTAAATGCAATTCAGAACTTTAACTTAATAAATATATTTTTATTTGAAGGAATGCATACATTCTATATCAATACCCGCATAAGAAATAAAATTTTAATACAAAATCCGCAAAAACCCAGAAAACCCTGCAAAAACCCACAAAAACCCGGGTGGGTTGGGTTTTTGTAGAAAAACCCGGGTTTTTGCCAACCCTGGTCATCAGTGATACCCAACAAGTTTAGGTGCCTATTAAGGGAACAGTGTCCGGTGAGAAGTCCGATGGACATCTTAATCTCCTTTCTGCTGAAACTTAGTAGCTCCCTGGAGCTCAGCAGGGTTGACGTTGGTTGAGAGCTTCAGCTTGTCTCTGTGAGTCGGACTGAAGCCACCTGGCATAAGAGTCATTCATAAGCAGGTTTCTTATAGTATTCCTGACTTTGTTATAGGGCAAACCAAGAGCAGGTTCAGGACCCATGAATCGTGTGTTGGAGCCCAATTTGGCAAGCTGATCAGCAACTTCGTTTCCATCAATGTCACGGTGGCCAGGGACCCAGTAGAGGGTAACCTTGTTCTTGCTGGCGAGCCTTAACAGTGCATTTTGGCACTCCCAAACTGACTTGGTAGTAAAGCAATAGCTATAACTGTTGAGTAACTCTAAGAATATTGAAGCATATGGTGTATAGTATCATACTTCAGGCATTTATTGCACGCTCAATGTTAAAATTTCAATATGTGCAGCAGCCAAAGCTTCGGCCATTAGTTGGCCGAAGCTTCGGTATTCAGCGCTTCAGCCAAACCCTGCTTCTTGCCATCTCTACTCTTAATCCATTTCTTTTAGTTTATATAAATCAGTTTTCACTTAGTTTAATACAAATATGAGAAGGTGTTTCTTTATCCAAAGTTTTTAAAAAGTATCATGAATAATTAAATCAAATTACATTTCAAAATCATTAATGTTGCATAATTCAATATAATATAGGAACAGTGCTTACAAATTGCATGAATCATCATTGCTTACTTAACAAACTATTGTTTAGCTTCTTGGCCAAAATATTGATCATATTTTCGGATTTTAAATGTTTAGGAACATTTTTGGTTATAAAAGAATGTTTTAAAGTTTGGAAAAGTAGATTTAAATTCCCAGATTTTTTGGTACTAGAATTGTTAACATGCATACTCTTAACTAGATTCTCAAAGTTATACTCATCTACTGAATTTTCACTTCATACGCTATTAGAACTCTTTTTTTTTTTTTTTTTGCAATCTCAATTTTAAGTTTATCTGATTGTTCTAATATAATTTGTTTGATCTTAGTGCTTCAATTTCATATTTTAGATTTTTCTAGATTAGAAAATAGAAGGGAGTGTTGGTTTTTATTCTTTTTTTTTTTCTTTTTTTCTTTCATTAATTTTGAAGGGAAATTATTCGTATTAATTTTTAAGTGACCAATTTAAAGCTCAAAACAAGAAAGATTCTTAATGCCATGGAGATCTCCATGAGGTCTCATTGAGTGATCTCCATGAAGCTCTGGGGTTTCATGACACAAAATTTAAGAAACAAATAATGATCATTGACAAATGTAAAACCTCTGTCTTTGCAGGCCATAACAAATTTTTAGATATTTCTTACATACTAGATAGTTTACAACTCAGCCTATTTCAATAATGATTTTTATAATATGGCATAACACTATATGCCATTTAACCATTTTTTTAATTTTTAGGTTAGTTCACTCCAGTACACCTAGACGATCAAGTGGAGTGAATATACCAGGAATCACAGATGTTACTACATTTACGCTTCGACTGGGCACCAGGCAAGGGGTTGAGTCTAGAGTGATGCGTGTAGAAACACATAGAGATTTAGCTTTCTGGGCAAGGCACCTAGTACAGGGAGCACATAATGCTGCACTTGTTATGAAAGAAGCTCATTTTTGTAAGTTAATTCTTGATTTCAAGTACCTCTACCAAATTATTGCTTGACTGTGTTAATAATAGATCAAATAAATTGTTTGTAATACTCCTTGTAAACTGTTTTTAAATCCAGCTTCATCTGTACCCCTCAGAAACAAAATAATTGCTCCAAGTGTTAAAAATATGGTAAAAAAGAAAAAGAACATTCTAAAAAGAAAATCGTTTGCTTATCTATGGTGGCAGATTTTTAGCTCTGCCGAGAGGAGGAAAAGAGAAATTGCGTTGGGCAGTTAAAGGGTTTAGAGGGGTACATTGAAAAACAACAGAAATCACACTGACGTAAAATTGTCTATCAACACTTATATACTTAAAAACTTATACTTACTCATAGTACAAAAATCTTTAAAAAAAAAACTACCCAGAAGTAGTATTAAATTAATAATATGTTACATTAGTCTACTTTAAACTAGAAATACTTGATAAAACATTGTTTTTTGTTCATTATAGCACCGTTTAAAATCTCCCTTTTTCTTCTTTGAAACTTTGAACAGATCTTATGTTTTTTTTTTTTTTCTTTCATAATGTTGGAAAGTCTGAATTACTCCACTTGACCCTACTTTAAATTTTGTGAATAAAAATGATACATTTGTTATTTTCACACAAGAAATAAAAAATAATCTAAGCTACTGTTTAAATTAAACTGTTGTAAAAAATTTTTTTTTAAATAATTTGCTTAAAATATTTTTATAAAAATTATTCTCAATTTTATTTCAGCTTGCCTTTGTCAAAGTCAAGAATGTGTCGTCACAATACATTTTGAAAATGGTTTCATCTTGCAAGATGCTAGACATCATACTGTTTTTTGGCAATATCCGTTTGAAAAACTTCGCATGTCTGCTGATGATGGTATGCGATTAGTTTGGTTAGACTTTGGAGGAGAAGATGGAGAAAAGGTAAATTTACGTATCATTGAGTATAAAGTTCATCACTTCAACTTTTTTTTACTTTTAATTTTTTTTGCTTGGATTGTTATTTTAGATTATTTACTTCATGATAATTTTATCAGTTTTTTTTTTTAATATGCCCTAATAAATCAGTTGAAACACGTAGGTAGATAGAATGTTTTGTTTCCTGCTTAAATGTATGAACCTGGTCGAATTTAGAATTCCAAAAGAGTGTTCAATATGTAGTAAATTCTAGACCTTTGAAAATGTCCTTGAAAAAAAAAAGTCATCAGATTTTTTTTTTTTTTTTTTGTGCTCAGAAATAGGAACTGCTTTTGATTTTAAGGGAATTGATGCAGCAGCTTGAGGTTTCTGTACTGATTCAAGGACAAAATAGTGTTGGAACACTGGTTGAATAAGACTGTTGAATACTGTAAAGGAGCAATAATTGCACTTTATTGCCAATCTAGGCCTTCAGAAAACAAAAGACAAAAAAAGTTCTTTACACCTGCCAAATTAGATTTATATTGCCTCTAGTCGATGGGTGTTAAATGTTTTGCAGTAGTAAGGTAAAAATTTTCTGAAGAAAATTAGCTAAAAATGAGCAGAATACTCCAAATAATTTCTTACCTAATTTTTTGTAGTTGCATAATAACTTCCTTAAGATTTATTTGTAACTATCCTTTTAAGAAACCAACAATTTTTGTTATCCTTGAGGCTTTTGCCATAATGCTCTTTGTTATATATTGAAAAAAAAAAAAAAAAATGAGCTGAGTAATAGTATGAGTAAGCTTTCAATTTTGTCTCCTTCAAGGGTTTCATCAAGTTGCTGCTATAGCATGTTTTACAGGAAATAAATATTGCTAAGTAAGTATAAAAGGGCAGGAAGGGGAGAGGAGATTTACGGAGGCAATATTATTGAAATTGTAAAAATCTTGAATATTTTGTATGTTTTTTTTTCTGGATTACAAGACATGTAAGTCTTTCAACACCATGCAAAAATCACAAGGATCTTTATGAGTCTTAAAAATACTTAAATACCAAGAACTTGGATCAGATCATCATTTTGAATTTTTTCGGGGGTGGGGTGGGCACAATGCAAATTTGCATTGCTGTATACACAATTTAAATTTGCCAAAAAATGGCAAAAACCACGCCTACTTACATGTAAATACATTGATTCAGGGGGGGGTCAATACCCACCTGAATCAATGTATTTACATGTAAGGGGATTGACCCCCCCCCCCCTGAAACCCGAAATCACGGCCCTGCAAGATCTGTTAAATCACAAAGAATCATCAAGCATATTTCATGCTCTGGACAATATCAAAGATTTTGTACAGTGATGCTCTGGAAAGTTGACCCCAAAATTGACAATATTTGCCACTTTTTTGAAAATAGAGAAGGGTAATTGGTACTGAATTGAGTTGGTTTTTATATAATTGTTTTGCAAAAGTATTCCAGCTTTAATCGGCCGCAATTTCTCCATCCTTATGACATGAAAAAGAAGTAAACATTGTTAATGTCGGGGGTCAACATACCAGAGCAGCACCATAAGTCAAGTAAAATCCAGAATATTGAAGTGAGTGTAACATGTAGCTCAAAGTAAAAATAATTGTTACAAGTGTGCGTAACACCAAGTTATGTAAATGTTATTTTTATCTGTATTTATTAATTTTTTACTGCTTATGACATTTGTTAGTTAGAAGGAATTAGGAAAATATGCTTATAAAAAGAAAGCTAATATAGTCAGTTTTGCTCATTGTTAAATGATCTAGCTTAATGCTAACCAACTGTACTTACTCTAATTTTTTAACAACTCATACTTTCTTCAATTCTAAATTTGCCTAGTTTTATTATTGTAATTTTTTTTATTTACTCTATTAGTTTTAAATGTGCATGAGTTATCTTTGTCATGTTGGTGCTTAGTTGAAGTCTAGTTGTATCATAAAAAAGCATTTATTTTCCTCAATTGATAATATTTTTCTTTTATTTTTCTTTTGTATAGGAGCTAGATTTATTGCAGTCACCAAAGCCTTTCATTTTTACGTTACATACTTTTTTGTCTGCTAAAGTTATAAGACTTGGTCTGGTTGCATGACAATTACAGCAATGGGAAGGTGACGATGTTCTTGACGACATTTTCGGACCTTGAGTTGAAAATGAATGTTAAAACTTGCTTCCTAAAACACAGGCTTCCCAACATTTGTTGTCCAAAACAATATTTCGCTGTTAATGATCAAAGGAGTTGCATTGCACAAGTTGTTATTCGCTTGCATACTCTTTGAATGCAGGAACAAAACAATTGTTTTTCATTGTACTCATTGTGAAGTGCCCTGCAACTTATGCAGATTGTTGAGATGCTGAATGAGCGAATGTGTACTTTTTGTGGTGTCACAATTTTGTTTAATGCGAAAAATGTTTCATTTGCAATATCTTAATAAATGGTTTATTTTGAAGTGAACGAAAAAAAAAATGTATTTCACTTTGCAAAGGTTTTTTTTTTTTTTTTTTTTTTCTTTTCTAAAAAGTATTGATGTTCCTCAGGCTATTATCCTGTTATGCGAGTGTTGAAATGCAAATTAATAAGAAACCTTACTTTTCAAATGAGGTCATTAAGCTAAAAAAAGTTCTGCTTTTGTACTTCGGATAATTGAGTCATTTAAAAAATGTAATCTTCAATCAATTTGGAATATTTATTTTTGAAGTCTAGAAGTAGAACAATGTTTTTGTATCATCATAACTCTATAAATATTTGAAGAGTTGTTGAACCTGTTAGCACCCAAATTATTTTAAAACGAAAATTTTTGAAAAATCTTTTTAAACTACATTTTATACTTCATAAAAAGAGCAAAAATAAAGTTTTATTCACTTTCATTATTTTGTAGTTGAAATAATAGCTGATCTATAAATAGATAGATGAGCGTTTCTGGTAGTAAAAAAATAAGTAATTTTCCTATAAACTTATCTTTGAAGCTACCAATTTTGTAAATAAAGAATAAAGTTTTTACAAAACTATGACCAGCTAAAGAAAAAAATAATATACTTTTATAAAAAATTCCGTAGTACCCGGAACTGAAAACTGCTCTACGAATCTGCAATATGACAAACTTTAGACGTTACCTGGTGGACTGACCTGGAAAAGAAAGGTTTAAAAGTTTTTTAGGAGTGTAGCCACATGTGTAAGGAAAGCAGCCAATAAGAATAAGAAATGATAAAAAAGTATTGTTTTCAGTGAGGGGTCTGAAAAGAGTTGATCTATAGATCACTCTGCGGTTATGGGTTAAAAAGTGATCATATTTTGTTTCATTAGTATAACGGCGCTGGTGACTTTACCATATCGCAATTGATAGGGTTCCCAAAGGGGATCTAAAAAGGCATGTGAAAAATATTTTATGATGTTTTGTTCAGCTGTAAGAGCCCTTAAAATTATTACGATGAACCCCCAAGCCTGTAAATCTGCCCTTGTAAAGTAGTAGTAAACTGTATATATCGAAGATAGCATTTCCAGTTAAATGTTAAGTAGAAAAAAGATGTTTTTATTTATTTATTCTTATTTTCTTACTTTGGAACTTTTAGTAAAACAATAAAAATAAACACATGCCAACTTGGTTATTTCATTATTTAAGGACTGTATTTTCGTGCTTGCTAGCATTCATCAGCTTGGAATCAGAAATCAAAAATAAAGTTTTTCTTCGGGGAATATTTTTATGTATTTCAAAGTTGAAAGCAATCCGCATTTTTCCTTTTTTTTATACTGTGATATAAAAAATACTAATTTTAATGCACTACTCCAAAAAGCTTATTTATTTTTTAAAGCTAAAGAAACTAAATGCTTTCCATATTTATGTCTAAAAATTTATTTTTATTAGTTTGGTTTTCCATATTTAGGAGCTTATTAGTTTCATTGTACATGTTTACTATTAGCAAAGTATTGCTCAAGAATAAGGTGATTTGTAGAGTTATGATTATGCAGAAATATTGTAAATTACCCATTAAAAGAAAATGTCCTCTTTAATGTTTATTTCTCTCATAATAACATTGGTAAAGTACATGCTTGATGTACCAATTTATGAAGAAGTTTTTGGTACATTTATTGTATTGCTAGTGTCTTGCGAGTTGCATTTATTGAAAATACATCATGATCTCACACCATTATTATTTTCTTTTTACTAGTTCTACTACAACATTGATTTGTATATTTTTTACTGTTTAAGATTTATGTTATTGTTGAAAATATATCATTATTTGGATTTTATAAATTTATGTGTATATTTGCCTCTTCGTTTTTGCTTGTCAGCTGTTATTATATAGATTAGGGACATGCATTTTAATTGTGCAGAATGATTGCTAACATTTACAACATAATTTTCATGTTTCAACATTAAAAATTATCAGCATAATGATTGTCTATGTTAACTGAAATGACTTTGCATGTTTAAGAGTGGTAGATAAAGAATGCTATTTCATTTCATCTTTTTATCCATCAATCATATTTTAGTAAATATTCCGTGACAGCTAATCATATTGCCTTTTATATGCACTATTTGTGTCTTAAAAATCAGTAAATTTATTCATCAAGAGCAAAATATAAATATTCGAGTATTGTTTTCATCATGTTTCATGAAACTGCATTATTATTTTATTTTTTATGTTTACATATTGAAAGTTAAATCACTATAGCTGATGGTACTAAATGGCGTTTATTTTTTCATTCCTTATCAACTATTTTAATTGATGCTGTTCTTTGTACAATGAAAGCACCAGTGAAAGCATAAATGAAAGCACCAGTTTATTTGTTTAAAAACTAGTGAATGAAATAGTTTATTTTCATTTGTTTAAATGCTTCTTTCTGTTAAATCTCTATATGAGTTTTCTGAATCCCTGGGGAAGGGGGGGGGGTGTAATAAGTAACAATAAAAGTAATTTCCCCGTTCTTGTATTATTTCATCTTCCTCATACTTAGGAAGTTTTTATTATTAAAATAATTCATAGAGATCATCCTAAAGAATGTGAGCATGTATCTTTTATAAATTTAGAGGTTTTTATGTAAACTAAATTGTGAAGAATATTATTTAATGCATGCTTTTTAATTAATATGATCAGTAAAAAGAGATTATAGTACTTGTGAAAAGTAAAAAATAAAACAAAATATTTTCTAAATTATTGCAGCTATATTTTGACCTTGGTGCTCTCATCGTAAATAAATTGTGTGGGTGTAATGCTATTATTTAAAAGCAAAAAGAGGAAAAAAATGATTAAATCAATAATTCATTTTGCTGTTAGGATACCTGAATATAATTTACTTCCTTAACACTTAATTTTGAGGTAATAAATCTTTCATAATGTAAGGCTTGTGTGTGTTTGCAAAATCATTCATTCTAGCATTAATTGATGTGTCCACAGATATCTTTTTCGCAAATTTCTTTCTAATATACTCATTAATTCTAAAATTTAGTAATTCGTTTATCTGTACTTTTATCACATTTGTCCTGCTGTATATGGAAAAAGGCAGACAGTAGTGTGGGCAAGAAGATAGTCTCCAAATCAGGGCCCATTCCGTATAGTTAAAAATTAAATTTTAATAATAAATTATTCTCTGGTGTTTAAAAGCTGTTTTACATCCTAAGCAAACTTTGTTTTCATCAATATATGAGTAAAGTGAAATAAAATTCTAACTGACTCTATTTAAATTCCAAAGCATGCCGTTCACTATTCTTAACTTGGAATCTCTCCCCGTAAGATCAAATTTAAACTTTTAAAAATCAATTTTAAGTGTCACCATTCTTTACAAAATAAATACTCAAATTTCATAAGTATTTATTTTTTTCGTTGTTGTTGATATATTTCAAAGGTGTATTTAAGGTGTGGGCCAGTAAGGAGCCCAAGCCTATCCCAAAATAAATTTAAAACTACTCATTGTGAGTAGTGTTTTAATATTTCTTGAACATTTCTCTTAAGATTTGGCTTGGACCCTTCTCAAAATAAATTCCTAGATAAATTCCTAGAATGCATATAATACTAGTGAACCATATAAAAAATGAAATTAATTTATGGCATATACACAAGAAAATAAACAGCCAGATATTGTTATTAAAAACTATTGCCAGTTGTCTGATTTCACGAATGTAAAGTTTAACCTGGAACTTGGTGTTGTGCGTTATGACATTAAATATTTCCAGAAGTTTTATCCATTACAAAATATCATATAGAAGTCAGTCTAATGATTAAATCAGGAATATACTGTAAATGGTCAACTCATCCTGACATTCTACACTACAAGTTTAACTATTTTGTTAGGAAAATTGGTGCTCTAGAAGTAGCAGGGTCTCCTGGTCAGTTCGCATTTCTGGACAATGTTGATGATAAAAACTGGAGGCATTTTCATCTCTCTTTTCTTTTTCTTAAGTTTCTATTTTTGTATAGAGTTGCACAAAGAGTTTTCAAACTCTTAATGTTTTTAAAATGTACGTATTTTGCGACTGTTTGATAATAAGCTTCAAAATAAGTGTGCATATTATTTAAATGTAATTAAATAAATTAGTGTTTATTTGTTCACAAATGTATAAGAAAAGTTCTAGGGATGCACGGATTAATCAGCCCCTTGGCTGATCATTTATAATTGGCCAAATTTTGCCGATTAATCAGCGAAAAAGTTTTTTTTTGATATTATTTTTCAAAGCATACTTTCAATAAGGAACTATGATGATTTAACTTAGTAACAGTGAATATCTTTCAGCAAAAATTATTATAAATTATTGTTAATTCTATTAACAATAATATGAAAATTAGCTGAAAAAAATTAGATGAAATTT
The DNA here is from genome assembly GCA_038373865.1 of Uloborus plumipes. Classification (NCBI taxonomy): domain Eukaryota; kingdom Metazoa; phylum Arthropoda; class Arachnida; order Araneae; family Uloboridae; genus Uloborus; species Uloborus plumipes. Next base: position 20,287 of record JAXGGA010008672.1, on the reverse strand, counting down.
TGAAATTATTTTGGAAAAGTTAGGAAACCGGGAGAAAAGTAGTCTCTCAGTAATAAATCAATCACTAGTCTTTTTAAATTGATATTGCAAACGAAAAAAAGTGATGGAGAAATTGATAATCTAAAAAAATATAATTAATTAGATAAGCCAATTAGTTGTCCAATTATGAACAACCAATTAATCGGTAATCTGCCAATCTGCTTGTCGGTGCATCCCTAAAAAGTACTGCTTGAAGATATTTCTCACAAGTTCAGTATTTTAACCTAACTAAATGAAATAAGATAAGTAACCTGAAATTTCAGAACCAGTCACTCACATTACGTAGATGTCACACACGTTACAACTGCTTTTGTGCATTTTCTCCCAAAATCAAACCAGTTTAAAGATAGATAAAAATGTAACACAAATCCTTACACTATATTGTAATTATTCCAAAACAAAAGAATAGCAGTTTACTTCACAATTCACAGGAATAAAATAAGTTATGTTACTTGATAATAAATTGCAGCTTTCAGTTGTCACACACTTTACAAGTTTTGTAAAATTCATAATAAATTATAAAAAACTAGGAACAATAAAATTGTGCATGATATTAGTTTACAAAAGGATGTATAATAAGATATTAACCAATGCTTAATTCTTAGATGCTGCACTAGTAAAAAAGGACCCTAAAAACAAAAGTGTATAAATGTCACACTTTACCATGGAATCGCCATTTAGTTGTTTTCTTACAAGTAATAATTTCTTACAAGTAATGAGCTAAGTGCTAAACAAACTGAGCTGAAACAACTTTTTAAATAAGATACAAAGGTTTATCTTATGTTTCCAGTCATAAAAATGAAATATGTTTGTTTATCGTTTAGTAAAAATCAAGCATAAAATCACCATTCATTTTATAACTTTAAATTAAACAGCAAACGAAGTGTTAAAAGTTTCTTATAGAAAAGTCAAAATATAGATTAATAACACTTGTTTAAGACACCATGTGGACATTGCATGTCTCATCTTAAAAATGAGGTATGACGTTGCATTTTTTTCATAATACGGGCTATAGTAACAAATTCATTACCTCATTTTTTGAGGCAAACTTTTGTATTGATATAGATATAGGTGTTATTCATCTTATAACATAATGCCAATCCATGTTCTCCAATAATAAAATAGCATTCATAGTTTTTCTTTTTATTTTTTTTTTTTATTAATGATGTTTGTGAGTAGGGGGTGAATTAAATTGTGCAACTTCTTATGTAGCTTTGGCACCTTTCGATTTGGATTCACCCTTAAAATAGATCTGACTGGTGTACAAAACACACTGCAATTCTGTTGAAACAAATTATAAGAAGGTACAATTGAACTCGCTCATAATGAGAGCAAAGGGACCAGGATATTTGCTTGTATATAGCAAGTGCATGAAAAAAAAATGCATTCATACTTGTTTTATTTGTGTTTTTAACTTTTCATCTCGTCTCAAAGAAATTGTCGATTTGCTTTTGAATGTTTTGTATCTTTTTGGTGTTAGTGATTTTCAGGGAACACCCATGAACCGAAAACATTGTCATTTGCACCCTTAACTAAGAAAAACGTTTTCCTGCAGGCTCCAAAGCCGTTGAGCATGTTGCAGGTAGTTCACATTTGTCACTTTTATTATTATTCTTGCATATGCTTTTACTTCAGCAACAATATCTTCTTGATTAAGTATTTCTAAAGTACAACATTGTTTTTAACAGATACATGATACTGAAATGCTCCTTTAACCTACAAAAAAAAAAAAAAAAAAAAGCCTATCCTCACTTGTTCTTAAGATTTATGACTGATCACAGTCTTTCAGTTGAATTCAGCATGTTTAATAGAAAGCATTAGCTAAGCCGTAAAATTGAAGTTGATATAATTTTTTTAACTGCATAAATATTGCTCACTAAAAGCCAGGATTGCTTATTAAAGACATAATATAGTAGCGACCAAGTATTTCTAATTTTCTGATTGAATCCAGGTTCTCATTAACCCATTAATGCCTAGCGTCCCTTTTTAGGGACGATCCAAAAAGTCTGAATTGACCGAAAATGAACATTTCAACCAAATAATAGTGTTCAATTATTACTTTGGTATTGTTTCAATTCATTTTTCACAGATTGCAGCACATAACCATTGTAAAGTGTGTTCTGTAGCCGTGTAACCGGTATACAAAATATCTTAGGGAAAAAATGTCTGGCATTAATGGGCTAAATCAGTGCTAGTTCTAAGCGAGTTTGATTGTATTCTCTCATTTTTAAATCTTTTTTTTTCCTCCAGTACTATAAAAAAACCATTACTAGCTTTTTCCTCGGCAAATTTTATGTATTGTGTAGTAAACTTAGCATAAATATAGAATTTAAAAAGGATGTGAATTGTTTGTAGAAAGAATGTGTGAAAGTTATATAAAGTATTTGTAATTTATACTATGAGCTTTATTCAGTCTGTGGTTTCTATCCACAGCTGTTGTAATGAATGTGAATTTCATGATTACTATATATTCTATGTAATGAAAGGAGAATAGCCCCCCCCCCCCTTTTTTTGCAGTACTCGTTTAATTCATAAACCTTTGAATGTATTATAAGATAAACTTAATGTTTTTAAAAACTTTGTAGTAATTGTTTTGAATAAAAAATTCAGTATATTTTAAATTTAAACATTTTATTCATGAATATTGTTAATTTTTAAATGTATTTTGCTTTGAAAAATTTTTCCCCCATCAGTGATATGCAAGTTTTTTTTTATTTTGACCCAATGAATATTGCTTTCATTATTTATATAGTAAGTATTTATTCATCAAATTTATTTTAGTGAAAGTGTAAACAAATTAATAAATTAATTTATTGAAAGTAATAAAATCAAATTATATGAATAAATGTGCTTATAGGTCAGTACTATTTTTAAAATCCTTTATTATGTAATGAAAATGTGAAAAGAATATTGATTTTGAACTTGTCAGTGCCTTATAAAAGCATTTATGACATAATTGAAAATTGCTTTTGTTACTGATTTAGTCATTGTTAGTGCAAAGTTTTTATATTTCTGAACTATTTAATTTCAGTTTATTTTAAAAATAATTTTGAGAGAATGTATGTTCTAATGTTTATCATAAGAAGAATTGTTTCTCTTTGTAAAAAAAAGCAATAAAATAATAAACTGAAGATTTAACTATAGTAGTTTTTTTTTTTTTTTGTTAACTAGAAAATAAATGAGAAACAACTTCGCATCCATATTGTCATTGCTACCGTCAATAGCCAGAGAAAAAGCAGACTTCTTCAAGCAGCTAACAGTTTGCTCTTTGTAGTTTCTAGATAGCTCATTCGCAATCGCAGCCGTTTTTGTTCGGCCGCATGAATATTTCTTTGCAACATCAGACTTCGGAAACATTTTTTAAAATAACGATCCCGTGTGATCAGCAGCGGCGTCGAACACCTAATTGCAACCATTCCTTGGCCGCTTGGCCTCAAACGCAGTCTCATTAGCGCCAAAATTGGCGAGATGCAATTTTTTTCCTCACAAAACATGGAAAATCCGGAAGAGTTGGCAGGTATGAATATGTTGTTGGTACTTCCAGTTAAATTAAGAATTTTTTAGGTATGAGAGTCTTTGGATTAATAATGTACTGAGTGTCGATATGTTAGGTGATAAACACCAATACGGTATATAAAGGCTTATTAACCCAATCAATGTTGGTATATAAAACTCTGTGGGGAGTACTGTGGTTAGTAATTGCAGTATAACCAAAGTTTCAACTATAGGGGAAGTATTTTTTTAACGACACTCTAAGTTCAGAAATACTCTATGCAGTTGTTTTGAAATTACTCTTGAATGCTCATTTAACCACCTTGCAGTTTATGACGAGATATCTCGTCCATTTAACTGATGCAACATTATATTCCATGAGGACTGCGATGCTCGTAGTTTAACTGAAAGACAGATCAATGTAGTCGACTAAACAATAAAAAAAAACTTTGTTGTCACACAAATATTTTTTTATTCACAACTATACATATTACGCCATTACATTTGTACAAGATTTATATGCTTCCATGTTATTATTTCGTAAAATAGTTTTCATTGAAGTTCCTGGCCCACATTCAACTGTATTAGGCATATCTTTACCTTTATCTCTTTCAAATATAATGTGCATAGTCTGTTCCCAAGCTACAGGACTGCAAAGTTGTTTTGCTAATTTTTCTCGTATTTTCTCGGGAGTTGTATATGGTTTTCCGTCATAGTTGGCATGAACTGGAATCATGGGCTTCTCAAAAGCAATAGTTTTTAAAGCTTTTTCCAAAACTTTTTTAGCAGGAAACATTAAAGATGAATGAAAAGCTCCACTCACTGGTATGTACTTCATCTTTCTAATGGCAAATTTTGCTGCGTTCGTTTCTATGTACTGCAACGCCTAAGAGGAAAAGTACAAGTGTAACCAAATCGACCAAAAACAAATGCAAAAAACAATAAAAATTGAAAGTACAGAAGAACTCAAATTAAACGAGTTCTGACAGCGTTTGTATGCTCCTTACTAGGGATGCACCGATTAATCGGCCAAAAAAATCTTACTACTATTCTTCAAAGTATACCTTCACTAAGAAACTATGGTGAATATTTTTATTAACAGTAATAATAATCCTCACAGTTGATATAAATTTTTTTGTAAAATAATCCTCCTACTTTGAATAAATATACATAGACAATGTTGGAACATTTGTCTTGTGGCGACAATTTTCTCCTTAGTACAGTGCTTTTAGATAACCTCTAATTTTCACGAATAATAAAAGTCTTAATCAAATGCTACTAACTACTAAAAAATTTAAATGAAAAGTACCCCTAAATTGGAGTGCGCACCAGACTCCCTCTCCCCTTTTTTGAATTTTTGTCCAATTAACATAAATAACAATATGTTAATTTAATATTATTGACAATATGAAAATTGGTTCAAAGAAATTTGATAAAATATTGAAATTATTTTGTGAAAATGAGAAAATATTAAAAAAATCTTCTCTCGGAAATACATTACTTACTATTGCTAAACTCGGAATTGTATAAGACAGAAAAAGCAGTCATGGTAAAATTGGTAGCACTAAAAATAATCATCCTCATCATTAATCGGCTCAGCCGATTAATCGGCCGATTATCAACAACCGATTAAACAGTAATCGGTAATCGGCCAGTTTGCTTATCGGTGCATCCCTATCCCTACTCCTTACAAACTCCTGCTTTTGAACAGGAGAAAACAAGCGCTCTTAAGACTCTTGAATTTTACCATCATCTCCTTACAAACTCCTCATTTTTTATTATACTAATACATACCCTTAAATATTTTCTTCTACCACTAATCTCAGGGTGATTGTGGTTGGGTATTATTCCGGAAATTCAGTATTTTTCTCTATGTTTTTATCTTCCCACATCCAAATTTTTTTCCCTCACTCCAAATTTTCAACGATTATATCGATAATTATTAATAATATTCATGTAGTCAAAATAATGTTCTAAAATTGTTTTGCACTAAATCATTCTTTTATTTTGCAGATTTTGTACTTTGATTTTGTTTGCATACATTTCAGATGAGGCAATCTTTTTGCATCCGGTTTGAGAATCTAACTTTTCTGACTTTGAATGTGTACAGTGCTTTGTTAAGAGGCAAATAAGTAAAATATATTTTAATTTCTATTAAAATCAAGAATTAAAAATTTTCAAGCAAAATTCTGTGTTCTTTATGAGAGTCAAAAAATTAAAATTTAAATCACTGATTTAATTTAAATGTGTTTCAATTACTTTGATTGCTATTGATAATAGCAGGGGTGATTGTGAGTTCATGAAAAAATACCTGAAAATTTTGAAAAGAAAATGTGTGTGTCTGTGAGGTGGGGGTGCTTCTTTCAAAAAACTAAGGCCCCTATTATTTAAGCACACCTAATTTTGTAATTATACATATTTCATAATAAATTGCCTTTTATAAACAAACAAGACACATTCCATACATTCGAATAGTTTCAAATAGTTTTTAGTCAAAAAAAAAAAGAATGGCATCCTGACATTTTTGTTCGATGAATGTTATTAGTAATTATCGGAAAATCACCGAAAATTCGAAAAAAAAACCAAAGATGGGAAGACAAAAGCATAATTAAAAATATTTTATTTCCGGTATTTTCGTACTTGAAAATACCAGAATCAATCATGAAAATACCGGAAATCCGGTAAAATACCGGAACACAATCACCCCTGATAATAGTTTTTTCTTCCAGCTTCAAAGTGTAAATTTACAAAAAATTTTTTTTAATAAATCCTTTTATATGTCGTTTTTTCCTGTATAACATGTTCATAATGAAAATCGCGATCTCTTTGCATCCGCTAAATGGAGTAAGATAATTTGCATTCATGATGTTTACTATACTTTGTCAAGAGGCAAACAATTCAAAGTTTTTAAACAAAACTCTGTGAAGAGTATCAGTTGTTAAAAAGTTTAAGAAAGTTAGAAGTTATTTTGGCCTCTTTTCCCGTTAGCATATTATTTTGATTTAAATAAATATTTTATGTTGATTCTAATTACAAAATTGTCAATAATCTATTTTTTTGAAAAAGTACTTATTTTCAATATCTTTCTTTTTTTATTACCCGACTACGGCAAAGCCTAAAGGAAGGGTTATGTTTTTAGCAGTCTGGCTATGTTTGTGGTGAAGGATGTTCCACCGTAGCTCCTAAACTATTCATTTGATTTTGATGAATGAGATGCCAATCGATTCGTTTTCGAGTCTCGAGTGTCATAGGCTACTTTTTACTAGAATTTAACAAGAGGAAAAATTGATTATTCCTAGACAAGCACAGATTTTAACCGATATTTTCGTAGCTAAGTGTGTTTTAGTTCAAACAAAAGTCTCAATCAACAATGAATTTCCAGTTTAAGGCTGACCTAGATTTTAGCATGAAATTAGTTAAAAGGGCCAAGTTTACGTCGCATTAAGTAGGGTAAGGACATTGGAGGGTTTATTTATAAGCGATCTGGACCCAAGGAAACTTTTAAGCAACCCCCATGATTCAGCGTCTTTGATGGAATTGGAAGGGCTGAGAAGTTTTGACACTGCTCAGTAAAAATTACCCAAATAACTTTTCATACTTTTTTGTTATCACATTTAATTTTGTAATGTATGTTCATTTGCTAATATACAGTGGAGTAAAATAAAAACGTTTTAAAAACCTGTAACCCGACTACAAAAAAGCTCTAAAAAGTAATAAATAATAACAAGTTTAAAAAAGTACAACCCGACTACAAAAAAAAAAAAAAAAAAAAAAAAAAAGCACTGAAATGTAAGAAACAAGGTAGGTGCTATTTAATATCATCGTCTTATTAAATAAAACAAGACGTTTGATATCTTAGCTATACCTGTTTATTTAGTTCTACGACTTGAACCCTCTGCAAATTCCACATTAACAACATAATTCAATTCAAATGCTGTAGTCGTGCGTTGTCAACTACAGAAAGCAAGCATTTAAACTTGATACACAAGCAAACATATATATAGATATAGATCAAACTAATATAAAAGAAAGTCGTGTTAGTTACACTACTTATAACTCAAGAACGGCTGTACCGATATGGCTAAAAATTGGTGGGTAGGTAGCTTAGAGCCAGGAGACGGACATAGGCTATAATTTATGTGTGTCAGTTACATAAATAGAAAAAATGTCTTATTGACTAAGCCTGTTTACTAAACCTTTTTTGACACCTCCATGGCTGAGCGACATAAAGCACACGTTCTGGCAGCTTCCGGTGCGCAGTAAACAGGTTGTAAGTTAGCGGTGCGTTGAGTGTTATTTGACCTTTTCGTGAAATAAATTATAAACAAACGCGTTACTTCCCTTGAAATTTATATGTGATAAGCTGTCAGAAACGATTTGCTCATTCCTAGGATCTCTATGATCCCAACCGATATGCCGTTTGAATTTAAAAGACTTCAATTTCCGATCCGTCTTGCATTTGTCATGACATTTAATAAATCACAAGGCCAATCCTTAAAATTTTGTGGTTTGAATCTAGAACATCACTGTTTTTCCCATGGTCAGTTATATGTGGCATGTTTACGGGTTGGAAGACCATCTGCGTTGTTTGTTTTTGCACCTGATAATAAAACAAAAAATGTTGTGCATCACAAGGTACTTTAGTGAAGAGCAACCTATGTACTAAAATACAGAAACAATAATGAATGATTAATGTAGGTACTTATTTTTTTTTTTTGTATTTTCTAATAATAAAAAACTTAATAAATTCAAAAATTTTCTTATTTATTGCCTTTAAGGCGGAACAAAGTTCGCCGGGTCAGCTAGTATATATATACAAGAATGGTAAATATGGTTATAATGTTATTCTACCAAATTGTTTTTCTGTAGTTGACAACGCACGACTACAGCAGTTGAATTGAATTATGTTGTTAAAGTGGAACTTGCAAAGGGTTCAAGTCGTAGAACTAAATAAACAGGTATAGTTAAGATATCAAACGTCTTGTTTTATTTAATAAGACAATGATATTAAATAGCACCTACCTTGTTTCTTACCTTTCAGTGCTTTTTTTTTTTTTTTTTTTTGTAGTCGGGTTGTAGTTTTCTAAACTTGTTATTATTTTATTTATTATTATTATTATTATTTTTTGAATTTATTTTCAAAATAAAATATTTTTCAATGGTTCCCACCACTCCTTTCTGAATTTGACTTTTATTATCAATCTGCTAACACTCAAGAAGCAGTAAATGCATGCTTGGCTTCCAATTTAGTATGTTATTCAATGTATTGCATGATGGTAAAAATTAATACAAGAGTTTTTTAAAAAAATTAAATATGTTCTAAAAAATCAAGTCTTTCTACTGGAAAACAATCCTCAAAAATTAAAATGAACTCCTGCAAAACTCCTTAAAAACTCTTTACTTTCAAATTTGAGTATGAACCCTGTCTAACTATCTTAATTGCTTTCAGAATTTCAGAAAAAAAAGTTAAGATAGAAACCTACTGTAATTCCCCCAAAAATTATTCTGTTTAACAGTGCAACCTGTCTTTACCTCTGCAAAGTTTAGAGAGCCAAGGCGGGCCCCTTGTCAATTTGTTTGCCCCCCAACAAAGCTTATAAAACATTACTTCTCCAGTTCTGAACAGCCTCCCCAAAAGAGCTGGGCCCCTAGTTTTTGACTAGGCTAACATAGCCACTCATCAGCACAGAGCGTAGGTGCACTGCGAACATAAGTGGGATTATGAGTCACTGTCTCATAAGGCTGGTTCATATAAATATTACTGGTCTCTAATGTGCATTACTTGTAAGTATGTTTCTGAAAAATGTAAAAGATAACTTATTCCTAAAATAACCATCAAATGATAATGGCAGCAATTTATAGTTTGTAATTTTTCATGTTTTCCCACATCATCCATTATTTTGTAAAAAAATATAATCTATATTTTTCAACTTTTTGGCCCTCAAGATACCATCTGAATATGATGTGCTGCCCACAAGTAAAGAGGTGTGGCACCACTAAACTAAGCCATTAAGTGTAAAAAATTAGGATCAGTCACACTGCATGATCTACATCAGTGCTCCTCAACCTTTTTTACTCTACGGTACACTTGCGAGTTTGCTCGATCCTCGCGGAACATTAAATTAAATTTCATGCTGTCCATACGGACAATGTTTTCATTACTCTTTCATTACTAAAGAGTAAAAACTCTTTTCTATATAGATAGAATAAACAATATAACGAAGAGCATTTAACATTATTTAATATTTTGGTTGCTTTATTCAATATTTCAAAGACAGAAACTGGAATTAAATTTATTATTAATTTCGGTAATTATTTCGGTGTTTGCCTTGAGAGACAGAGGCGTTTTTTTTTATTAATCTTTATCTAGGGAAAAGCTCTATGAAATTTTTAAAATTTAGGCGTTAGATATGATTTTTTGTTGTTCTTGAGACGTATCATTGTTAAGAATACCACGCCACAAAAAATTGCTAGAACACCTCCGTCCCTGAAAAAATTTGAAATGATGGGCCTGTCTTGCACACAGTCTGAAACTTTGTGGAGGTAAAATACATCCCAACAAAAACATAAATGTGAAAAAGGAGCCAAGTTCGGTTGAAACGTTTGGGCAATTTGAAGCAGCGCAGCGGTGCCACCGACAAAAGAGTTGAAATCTAACAGGCTCCAAATTCTATAGCTGTTCTGTTAACTACAGTCGTGAGAGTGATTGAAATGTTCATTAATTTATTTTAATAACATTTCGTTAGTTCCTTTCAAATCGGTTTCTTATAACTTGGCAAGTTCATTTCTAACTGACGGAAATCGGACTTTTTTGAACGTAACTTCGTGACGATTAAAACTTGCCCAGTTCTGAAGCCGATATGAAAGGAACTAACGAAATGTTATTAAAATAAATTAATGAACATTTCAATAACTCTCACGACTGTAGTTAACAGAACAGCTATAGAACTTGGAGCCTGTTAGATTTCAACTCTTTTGTCGGTGGCACCGCTGCGCTGCTTCATATTGCCCAAACGTTGTTTCAACCGAACTTGGCTCCTTTTTCACATTTATGTTTTTGTTGGGATATCATACATTTTTGAAAAGCCGAAGTAACGGTTATGCTTTCGTTTAGACACAAATTAATATACTACTGAATAAATACTGTCCTTCATTTGTTTTTCATACATACACATATATTTTTATTTGAGTTAAAAGACTGAAGAACGGTATACTTACTGATAAGATTTTTTTCAGTAACGTTTGAATGTAGCAATATTGTTGCATTTTTACCCATATTATAAAGTTTAAGTGCTGCGAAAGTACCTCGCTTGGAACAGACGACATCCGAAATAAGTAAATTTTCTTCGTGTTTACCCTATATTTTTCTTAAAAGAGGAATAGAATATTTTAACTACTTGGTTAATATCTTAAGTCACCGCAAGGTGGCATAGTCAATCTCTAGAATTCGAATTATTTATTTCATCTTGATAAACCATTTTAATCTTCCGTCAAGGCAAATTAAGCCTTGAAACAGCTTACAATAAAACATTTGATTTCAAACTTAAGTATTTTATTTTTGGCAACGTTTTACAAGCATTTTGGCGCTTTTGTTGAATGAACCATTTATAAATCGTGCCAAGATACTCATAAAAAAATGCTTTTTTTCTTGCTTTTTTAATGTAGTTTTTGGACTTTTTAGATTTTTCCCATAGTTAGTGTATGGAAATATACCTTGATGCCAAATTTTAAGATTCTGAGACACTTGGAAGTAGGTAAACATTTTGATGAGTGAGTGTATAATCTAAATAAGAAAATCGCCATATTTTCACTTTTCAAATATTAATAACTTTAAAACTAAAAGAGATATATTCATAAAATTTAGGATTATGGGTGTTCTATGTCACTCTAATAGACCTACAAAATTTAAAGCATGTAGATGAAGTAGTTCTTGAGAAACGGAGGGGTCGAAAGTAGCCCGAAATGGTTCGTGTAAAGATACACTAGCAGATGTGCAGCGCGAACTTGGCTGACACACTGCCGTGTGTCTTGATCTAAGATCTTAATTTACCGCAATTTTGAAAATACCGCAGCACTCCAGTGTGGCAGGGCACACGGGTTGCGAAGCACTGGTCTACATACCATTAGAGCTGTCTTAGCCTTGATGTGTGGTTGATTTATTCTCTATTTTGTATCCCTTTGTAATTTTCATGACAGCGATAGCTGTCGCAGCATTATTGAAATTCATTTCCTAAGATTACTTTTGAAAAACAAAAATATCAACAGCAATTTTAGCAACTAATTCAAACCTTTCCAGATGAGAACAGGAACAAATAAATTTAGGGAGAAATGATTTTAAAGTTGTCTTTTTTAAATACAATTAAGTTTTTACTTTCTTATTTCGTCGAGCATACTCACTTCCATGTGGCCAGAAATAACTTTACAGTCTGGAAATAAATAAATAGCAACTCTACATTCAGGATCCATAATGCCTTGCTCCTCACACCATTTTCTAGCAGAGGCACAGGCCATTTTTATTTTGGATGAAGGGGAGAGGAAGACTGTCATCATACCACTAGGTTGCAAATCAGAAGCAGCCTGCATTGCTTCACCACGTATTTTCAAAATTCGAACAGCTAAAAGAAAAGACAAACAATTTGAAATTTATGTAATGAAACAGGAATTTTAAGTTTTTAATGCAGAATAAATAATTGTGATAAAAGCAAGATTGCTAGATTGATAGAAAACCTTTTTTATTTTATCCTTAATTTATCCTTAAAAGCAATACTAAAGTATTGTACAAATAACAATATTAATACCTAACAACTTATATGGAGAAATGTTAGCCATAACAAAACTCAAAATAAAGCTATGCGGAATTTTTTAACAAAATCAAATTTTATGATACATCTTATACACTGCGATGCAAAAGTTTAGACAAAACGCAAATATTTGAATAAAAAGAAAACTATTCAACGAAATGCTTTCAAATTTCTACTGAAGGTACACAATATGGTCCCAAATACGTGTCTGGAGTTCTTATAACTATAACTGGAATCAAATTATGGATATTACAAAAGACATTTTTTTTACATTGTTGCAAATGTTTAGACAATAGTCAGATTTTATGCAAATATCCCTTTAAATGTGATTGGTGGAGGAAATGCGGGACTGTATTATTCATTCATAAAGTGCAGAGATTGCTGAATAAATAATCAAAATCTCAAAAGCTCTTTAGTTCTCGTGTAAAGAAGATGAGAAAGTTTGGAAGCCGAAATTTGAAAATGAACCTACTTTATTAATTTTTTGTCTTTTCAATCGGCTCTAGTATGGTAGTACATTGTTTTTTACTTTGTGGAGAGCAAATTCAGACATGCGTATCGATCAAAAAGTCCAAGAAAAATTATATTTCTTAAGGATGAAGGAATTGAAAAAACGGCTCAGACTGACGATTCACCCCTTAATCCTACAAAGCTTCAACTTGGGTCAAAAACAGCACGTGACAGCATAAGAAGATGAACAACTGAATCGGAATGCATAAAAAAAACAAAGAATTGTGCCTGAGCCTTTTCGGACAGAGTGTCCCAAATAAGCCAGATTTTAATGTGAAAAGCAGCATATGTATCATCGTGACTAAAAAATGAATGGTACTTTCTTTGATAAAAATTATTAAAATTGGGATGGCCTAGATGGATTACAATTCTTTTTGCGGGACTTGAGAAATATCCAATGATCATATGCTGTGCTGCTTTTACCAATAAAATCTGGCTTATTTGGGACACTCTGTCCGAAAAGGCTCAAGCACAATTTTTAGTTTTTTTATGCATTCCGATTCAGTTTTTCATCTACTTATGCTGCCACGTGCTGTTTTTGAACCTAGTTGAAGTTTTGTAGGATTAAGGGGCAAATCGTCAGTCTGAGCCGTTTTTTCAATTCCTTCATCCTTAAGAAATATAATTTTTCTTGGCAGTTTTGATCAATACGTATGCCTAAATTTGCTTTCCACGAAGTAAAAAACAATGTACTACCATACTAGGACCGATTTAAACGACTAAAAATTAACAAAGTAGGTTCATTTTCAAATTTTGGCTTCCAAACTTTCTCATCTTCTTTACACAAGAAGTAAAGAGCTTTTGAGATTTTGATTATTTATTCAGCAATCTCTGCACTTTATGAATGAATAATACAGTCCCGCATTTCCTCCACCAATCACATTTAAAGGGATATTTGCATAAAATCTGACTATTGTCTAAACTTTTGCAACAATGTAAAAAAATGTCTTTTGTAATATCCAAAATTTTATTCTATTTGTAGTTATAAGAACTCCAGACACGTATTTGGGACCATATTGTGTACCTGCAGTAGAAATTTGAAAGCATTTCGTTGAATAGTTTTCTTTTTATTCAAATATTTGCATTTTGTCTAAACTTTTGCATCGCAGTGTACCAATCAAAGTATTGGTTATTTAGGTAGTGATTGTTACCATCTCATATGCACTGCTATTATTGTAATGAAAACTAGATATACAGAAAAAAATGCTCAAAATAATGTTAGTTGAAAGCTTTTTAAGGCCTTCTTCTTACAAACTAATGCAAAAATAAAAAAATAACATAGTTTTATATTTTATTTGTGTATTAGTTATCATCTGCATTTCTTTAACACTCAAAACAGTACTTTTAATAAATTTTACAGTGTTATTACAATTTCGTTGATTAATAGCTGAGTTACTCTGCAAATATCCTTATATGTTCGTGTTGTAAATACATAGTATGTGTTTGTCAGGAGTGCGTCACATTATTATCCAAAGGATTACAACTATACAAGGTACAAAAGTACTAAATCTTTTCATGAGCAATTACGCTTGAGTCATGGCTAGTGCTTGAACACTAGCTTACGCTGGAAACATGAGACTGCAAAATAATGAAAAATGAGGAAATAGGAGTAAAAATGCACAAGCATGAAAAAAAAACACACACACACAAGCGCAACAAATTTTTAAACATAAACGATAAAAAGAATAAGTTTGCTATTTCTTAAAAATCTCATTGTTATAATAAAACTTATGAATCAGGTAATCTTCTACTATCGGCTAAAACTCCAAAACAATTAAATTTTTTTTAAAAAAATTGATGAATTACTAAGAAACGCAGCTGAATTTAAAATATTTTAATTCAAATTTTTAATTCAATTTAAAAAAAAAAAGGACGAATTACTAAGAAACACAGATGAATTTAAAATATTTTAATTCAAATAACTGCAATAACTCAAAAAATCATGTTTTGAGGTAAGTGAGTATAAAGTTTTCATTGCTAAGGCAAATGCATTAGATGTTATACTTTGTTTGCCTATCTTACAGCCTAATATGATTTGTGCTAGTATTGCTGCTGAAAAAAACATATTTTCATATTTACACCTATTCTTCGTTCTTAATCCAAAACGAGTGTTTCTTAAGTTGTGCCTCTTTTGTAGCACATAAGTAATATGTGCATTCAGAAAAAAAAACGAAAGAAAAATGGAGTATAGAGTTATACATGCACGAGGCTTAGCTTCATAAAAGAAAGTCATGCTTGAAGAAAGCAACTGATACTGAGATACCAACCATCTGTGAATTCCAAAGAACCAGCAAACACCAATGCAGAATATTCACCAACACTAAATCCAGCAGTTGCAACACAGTTATCTATCATCTGAAAAATTAATGGTTAATTAACTTAATTAACATGTGTAACATTGCATATATATTCTAAAATACGAGGGTGAATCAAATATAAATAAGACTTATTTTTTAAAATATTTATTTTGATTTTAAACGCACAGACAATCATAGTTTATTTTTCTACATAATCTCCTGATTTATAAACACATTTTTCCCAGCGTATAGGTAATTTCAGGGTATCTGCTCAACCTGGACTTTTCAAATCCATGACTTTCCCTGACTTTCCATGACTTTTGCGAACAATTTTCCATGACTTCCGATTTTAACTAGTTCATTTGACGCTGACATCAAAATAGAGCATTAATATCAATATAGAGTGTAAGAAAATATTATTTTTTTTTCGGCTATGCAAATAAATCTAAGTTTAAAAAAAATTAGAGGAGGGGGGGGGGGAAGTGGAGTGTTTTTTTAAAACCAAGGCCCCTATTACTAAGCACACCTAGTAATAATTAATTTCCTTTCATAAACTAACACATTTCATATATTCAAATAGTTTTTAGTCAAAATATTGTACATGCATTTAATTAAATTGTAAATGAGTAATAAAGTTACTTTTGAGCTGGTGATGAGCAATTATCTTCAAAAAAATATTTTAAGGCGAAAGCAAAAGTCTAACAGAATTGCTATTTGTTGTGCGAAAGCATTTATAAAGCAATGAAAGTTGCATTTGTTACATTTCATTTATTTGTCTCCTAACTAAGGGGAATAAGCATCAAAAGTGAGAAAAAATTCGATTCTCATATCGAATGCAAATAAGGTAATTTAGTAAGGTAAAAAAAAAACACTTAGAATTTACATCTGAACATTTCTATTTGATGAATATTATTAATAATTATCGGCATAATCATCGAAAATTCGAAAAGAATGAAAAAAAATCCGGAGGTGGGAGATAAAAGCAATAATTAAAAATATTTTTCTTCGCGGTATATTTTCGGAATATGAAAAATTACCGGAAGGGAATCTATCATGTAAAATTACCTGGATAATCCGGTAAAAATACCGGAAACAACAATCACCCCTGATTCAAGTGTACATTCAAAGGACATGGGTTTAAATAAACAAAAAAAAAAATGGCAGAGGCACCAACATTTTCCGTTCTATTTTATTCAAGAATAAAAACCAATCAGGCAAACAAGCTTTCGTCCCAACTAATCTGTTTTTTTTCATGAAAAAAAAAACAAAAAAAAAAAAAATATAAAAACAAAAAAAAAAAATTCAGAATTAAGACAAAGGATATAACTGTGATCACTCTAATTTGCAGTTGTTAACTCTCGTGAATGCAAAATGTATATTATGCCCCCCCTGGCACCATTCTTTTCTGCTTCCCCCCCTCCAAGAAAAAAAATTTGTGATTTTTTTTTTTCTTTTGAAATTGGTTTTTTTTACTCGTTTTTTTTTCGGAAACTCGAAGGGAAAAACGTTGCCCGTATTTTGGTTGATTAAATAAAACAAATGAATGAAAAGTCAAAGGAAGCAACTTTTTTCTTTAAACGTTCGTGGTTTTTCTTAAAAACTATTAAGAAACAAAAACAAATTGGTACAGTTAAAATTTGATGTTCAAAAATAAAATAAAGTTATTAAAATAAAATGAAAACAATGAGTATAATTTCCGTACCCTCAGACCAGGACTAATCGTAAGTTCCATTTTCCGTCCTTTTTCTCGGTAGAGGGAAAAAAAATCGATTGTCTCGGCATACATCGTTTTTCCCCTCTACTGAAAAATGACGAAAATGGACTTACAGTTTTAGTCTGGTCTGAAGGTACAGATGTAAAGGTAGCACAATTTTTATATATAACTTCAGAACTATCAAAATAATTTGAAGGATTTACAGGATGCAAAAGGTTTGAAGTCCGGACCTAGTTGGCACGACCCATTTTCGGCGACAGCACTTCTTGGTGCTCAATGTTGGGAATGTCAACAAAAACAAAAAAAAAAAGCTATACAAACACCCATTACACGACGGTTATTTCGATCCTTTGTTGTATTTCTAAAAAAACGATCATGCGAAAGCAAAAAAATTCGAAAAATAAGTTTTAAATCAACCAGACAAATCTAGATATTGTTGAAAGAAAAAAAGAGGAAGAAAAAAAAGGTAAGTTCCAGCAAAAAAGTACTAATTTTCAAGAAAAGCTCTTATTTAACTAAAAAGATATTCTATTGTATTAATACTCCAATCTTGATTATTTATAATTCTAAATTGTTTTAAAAGTAAAGGAAAACGAAAAAGCGGCGCCTACCGCGAACTTTCGACGATTGCCGATTATGCGCCACAATAAAACTTCTTGGGGTATGTTTTTAAAAAAAAATTTTTTTTTTTTAAATTTTCGTCTTAAAAACGGCTCCCGATTTCGAAATCCCGACGGTTGCTGATTTTTCGGTGGACAAAATTTTTTGCATGAGCACGATCGTGAACGTTCGAAGATCGCCGATTTTTCGGCGCATTTTGTACGAAAAATAATACTTTTGAAGTTTTCAAGACCATTTCAAAATTTTCAAGGACTTCATACAATTTTCAAGGATTTTGCAAGGCCATGGGATTGACGATAGACGTATTTTCGTTCTTCCGAGATCGGGAGAAATAACCGGTCCTGAGCGCTAAAATCCATGATAAATAGTTAGTTTCCATGACTTTTGGACAATTTTCGCTGAAATCCATGACTTTCCATGACCAATTTCGATCATATATGAAATCCATGACTTTCCCTGACTTTCCAGGTGCGCGGACACCCTGTAATTTTTTAATTCCTTCCAGGCAAAAAGAGTCAGGTTGTGTTTGGAGCCAATTGCGCACATATGCTTCAACCTCATTATCGCTGTGGAATTTTTGCCCCCCCCCCCCCTCCAAAGCTTCCGTGAGAGGACCAAAGACATGGAAGTCGCAGGGAGACAGGTCTGGACTGTATGGAGGGTGTTCCAGTGTCTCCCAACCCAGTTGCTCCATTTTTTGTACGGTCAGGACTGCTGTGTGGGGGCAAGAGATGAGAATCACTTTTCTCATCCGAAGGTCTCGTCTTTTGCGGCGATATGCAAGTCTGACCTCAGTCAAAATATTGCTGTAATATGCCACATTAATTATTAGACTCCTATCACCTTCAACAAGTTGACGAACACAGTCGATGTTGCTAGCTGTAATGCTGGTGCGGGGTCTGCGGTCATGGCTCTCATTTTCAACACGTTCACGGCCCTCCACGAACTGTTTATGCCAAGCAAACACTCCAGCTCGCGAAAGCGTCTCTTCCCCGAACTGAGCAGTCAATCTTCTCAAGATTTCGGCCGGTTTAACACCTTCTGCAGCTAAAAACTTGATAACAATACATTGCGCAATAGACGGAGGTATCTCCTGCTCGGACGTCGTAACAATGGACACTGAGCGAGTCTATGATGATGAGTCACATGCTTCCCCCACTCCTGACAAACCAACCTAACAGCCAATAACAGTTGCACATTCTTCCACCACTATTTCGCACGCGGTTCTAGTAAAAAACGTCCCCTAGGAAAAAACGTCCCCTAGGAAAAAACGTCCCCTGGAAAAAACGTCCCCTAGGAAAAAACATCTCCAGAAAAAACGTCCCCTAGGAAATAACGTCCCCGGAAAAAATGTCCAATAGGAAAAAAATTGAGGTGCAAAAATTTTTTTTAATCATTTTCTGTGAGTGATTAAATTTTTAATCATAATAAAAGTAAGTAATTCTTTTGAAAAGTGAGATAAATATTTTATTAAAAAAATTTTCTAGCTTGAATTTTGTTAATACTTTATTTTAATTCATTACAAGGGGTGTAATTTAGAGGGAAACAAAGAAATGTTATATTTTATCTACAAAATTGTTCTTAACCCATTAATGCCTGACATTTTTTTCCCCCAAAGATATTTTGTATACTGGTTACTAACAGTGTTTAATGGACAGGAAAAATAATAAAAATAATATTATGTAAAAAATAATTGTTTTATTAAGAAAAGAAAAATCGTCCCTCAAAAGTTACGATAGATCCCAGAGGGTACATCAGGGTTTTACTCAAAAATTTTTCTGCCTACGATATAATATTTAAAAAGACATTTATAAGAAGAAATAAAATCAGCAATTTACATAAACGGGGAAGCTGGGAATAACTTTGAAAATGTAGCTTTTTTTCTTGAGATTGTGAACGATGTCATTTTTGAAATCGATCATATTAAAACTGCTACAGAACACACTTTACAATGGTTATGTTCTGCAATCTGTTAATAACAGATTGAAAGAATCCCAAGGTACCAATTGAACACTATTATTTGGTTGAAATGTTCATTTTGGGGAAATTCAGACCCTTTTTTGGACCGTCCCTAAAAAGGGACGCTAGGCATTAATGGGTTAAATTGACTTGATTTAACATTTTTTTTTTTTCTATCTTCTATTTTATTTCATTGTAAGTTATATAATTGTCAGGGAAAAATAAACAAATGTTAATGTATGGTCAGTCGTTTCTTAGTTGAATCCTTCAATAGTTTGTTGGTATTTTTTTTTTTTTTTTAAAGAAGGGATCTTGCTTTAAAAGGCACAAAAAATTGATTTTTTGGGGGATTTTTTTTAGATTATTTTATTACATGCCTGAACATGGGATAAAACATTTTTTTTAGAAAAATATTCACATGCAACCGATTTTTATGCACATTCGTGCAACTGCTGTTTTCAATTGGCAAGACAGATAGAGCTCGTAATTTTCATTAAAAAAAAAAACAAAAAAAAAACAAACACTATTCTAATTTTTTTATATTTTCCTCCTATTTGAACTAAACGCATTCCCGAAAAATAATTCCTAACAACTTTTTAGCAAGTTGAAATGCTTTTTTTTACTCTCTTTTCAAACCTGAGAAAACATTCAAATTTAAATATTAAAAAAAAAAAAATCACTCCTTCGAACATTTATTTGTAAACTACAGCTTTTTATTTGAAGTATGACCACTTTCCCTATTAACCATTTTACCCCACCAGACCTTATACAGTTGAGCCCGCTTAATGGAATAGCCATTTTGCCACTTAAAAATATTTTAAAAAGTGAGATATTCCATTAACCGGGATGAAAAT
>JAXGGA010008671.1:0-55553 GCA_038373865.1 Uloborus plumipes | reverse complement strand
CGCTGCTCATGGCGGGAGGTAAGTGCGCTGTTGAATCACGTTGGGGGTGAAACATTACATCGTGACACTAGTTGCCATATTAGTTTGAAACGAAGTTTTAAGAAAAGATTTTTTAACCGTTTGCCCGATTATCCCGAGTTACCTCGGGCTCGTATGAGTTGAAGGTAATTATTATCCCGAGAAAACTCGGGTGAAACTAATTGATTTTACGCCTATAAATAATTAAAAATTCAACTTGAAACCTACATATTTTATTTGTATTGCTTCATTTTCTTGTATTTCAAAATTAAATTTAAAAAAAAAAAAATGTTTTTTTTTGCAATTTTTTCCCAAAAAAAAAATTGTAAGGGAAGTGGTTAAACATAGGTGCGGGAACGAAAAATCGTTATGCCATGAACTTTCACTCAAAAAGAATAGAAAAAGACCAAATAACAGAGATTGACAGTAATGTCGTTTAAAGTTAAATTTTAGTTACGAGCTCGTAGATGCAACGGTTAATAGTTAGTGATAATTTGTAGACTACATAACAATCGAAAATAATGTCCTTTTTCAGGACACTAGCCAGAATATTAGCATTTTTTTTTTTTTTGTTCATATTTTTAAATCAAGAGAAACTTACGATTTAGTTTTTTGCTAACGAAAAGAATATCTATATTTAGAAATATATAAGTGTGAGTTTTCTTCTGCGTAATGATTGCTGCATTTTTACTCGCTGCTTATAGCAGGAGGCTTTTGGAGTGAATCAATATATTTCACATGATACTCCGATTTTCCTCTGATGTTCAAAACTATTGAATATCCGCTACGTTTACAAACACTTATAATAATACATCAATATGTAATATAGTTTAGCCTTTAGTATTAATAATAGTATAAAATACACTGAAGTGACAAAAGTCATGGGATACCTCTTAATATCGTGTCGGCCCTCCTTTTGCCCGGCGAAGTGCAACAACTCGACGTGGCATGGACTCAACAAGTCGTTGGAAGTCTTCTGCAGGAATATTGAGCCATGCTGTCTCGATAGACGTCCATAATTGTGAAAGCGTTGATGGGGCAGGATTTTGGGCACGAACAGACCTCTCGATGGTGTCCCATAAATGCTCAATGGGATTCATGTCGGGCGATCTAGGTGGCCAAATCATTCGTTGGAATTGTCCAGAATTTTCTTCAAACCAATTGCGAACAGTTGTGGCCCGGTGACATGGCGCATTGTCATCCATAAAAATCCCATCGTTGTTTGGGTACATGAAGTCCATGAATGGCTGCAAGTGATCTCCAAGTAGCTGCACATAAGCATTTCCAGTCAATGTTCGGTCCAGTCGCACTAGAGGACCAAGTCCATGCCATGAAAAAACAGCCCACACCATTACGGAGCCACCACCAGCTTGAACAGTGCCTTGCTGACAGTTTGGGTCCATGGCTTCGTGGGGTCTGCGCCACACTCGAACCCTACCATCGGCTCTTACCAGCTGAAATCGTGACTCATCGGACCAGGCCACGGTTTTCCATTCATCTAGGGACCAACCGATATGCTCACGTGCCCACGAGAGTCGCTGCAAGCGATGTCGTTCTGTCAGTAAAGGCACTCGAGTCGGTCTTCTGCTGGAATAGCCCAAGAAATCCAAATTTCTCCGCACAGTTCTAGCAGACACGTCCATTGTACGTCCCACATTGATTTCTACGGTGATTTGACGCAGTGTTGCTTGTCTGTTAGAATTTACGACTCTTTGCAGACGTCGCCGGTCTCGATCTTTAAGTGCAGGCGGTCGACCACTGCGCTGTCCATGGTGGGATGTTATGCCTGAAATTTCATACTCTCGGCACACTCTTGACACAGTGGATCTGGGAATGTTGAATTCTCTAACGATTTCCGAAATGGCATGACCCATGCGTCTAGCTCCAACTAACATTACGCGTTCAAAGTCTGTTAATTCACGTCGTGCGGTCATCATCACGTTAAAACCTCTTCACATGAATAACTTGAACAGAAATGAAAGCTCTGTAAAAGCACTGCGCATTTATACCTGTTCTATGCGGTGCTACTGCCATCTGAAAATTTGCATATTGCTATCCCATGACTTTTGTCACTTCAGTGTATAATGCTTTTGTATTTTCAAAGAACGTGAATTCTATCTTTTATATATACATACATACAAACAAACAAACCTACATGTGAAACTAAGAAAAGCGTATTAAAACGAGAAGAGATTACGGGATAAAAATATAAAAATGGTCAACAGTAATATTTGTGAAAGTTGAAATTTTCGTTTCAGACTTGTAGTTGCAGAGGTTAATAGTTAGGGATAATTTGAAGACTATATGCCGATCGAAAATAAAGCCGTTTTATCGTGGTGTAACGGCTCGATAGCACTTATTGCACTATCCAGAATATTAGTTTTTTTTGTTTGCGTTTTTAAATCAAAAGAAACTTACTATTTAGTTTCTGCTAACGAAAAAAAAAAGTTATATTTATAAATGTATAAGTCTGAGTTTTCTCAGACCCTTAGGGGGGACATTTTGTGACAATAATTCGGAGCGTTACACACTTGTTTGACACAACGTTTAAACATATTTTTTTTCGGTATGGGGAGAAAGAGTTGTTATGCAATAAACTTTCACTCAAAGAGGAAAGAAAAAGAAGAGATGAGAGAATATAAATAAAATCATTAACAGTAGTGTCGTTAAAAGTTAAAATTTTCGTTTCAAACTTGTAGTTGCAACGGTTGGTAGTTAGCGATAATTTGTCGGCTATATACAGATAGAAAGACTAGTTTGACACAACGTTTAAACAGATTTTTTTTTCGGCGTGGGGAAGAAAAGTTGTTATACAATGAACTTTCACTCAAAGAGGTAAGGAAAAGAAGAGATGAGAGAATATAAATAAAATTATTAAGAGTAGTTTAGTTAAAAGTTAAAATTTTCGTTTCAAACGTGTAGTTGCGACGGTTAATAGTTAGCGATAATTTGTCGACTACATACCGATAGAAAATAAAGCCCCTTCTTCGGAGTGTAAAATGTGTATAGCACACTGGCTAGAGTATTAGCATTTTTTTTTCAAGTTTTTAACGAAAAAAGAAATTTGTAATTCAGTTTCAGCTAAGATTTGAAAAGAAAAATAAGTAAAATAAATGCACCTGTTTAAGTTATCATCTGCGTAGTGATCGCTGCCTGTTACTTGCTGCTTATAGCAGGAGGGAAGGACGGTTTATTTTGTTCAATCACGTTGGGGGGAACATTTTGTAACAATAGTTCAGAGGGTCACACACTTGCTCGAAACAAAGTTGGAACAAGAGTTTCAATTTTTCTTCGTTTTAGGAGTGGGTGCGGGAATGAAAGTTGTTATCCAATGAGCTTTCACTCGAAAAGGAAATAAAAAGAAGAAGAGATTACAAAAAACATTAAAAATTTTCGTTATAAGCTTGAACAGGGTGGCCCGGAAGTCACTTTACATTTTGAAAATTAAATAACTTTTTTTCTATCAATAGATTTATTTTTCTCTTTTCAGAATTAAAATATATAATCCCTGGAAATTTTTGGCATGGATAAGTTTACAATAAAATTATAGTTAAGTAGTAAAAAAGAATTGATTAAATACAGTCATTTAAGAAAAAGTTATTTGATTTTCAAAATGTAAAGTGACTTCTGGGCCACCCTGCAGTTGCAACGCTTATAGTTAGGGATAATTTGAAGACCACATAACGATCGAAAATAAAGTCGTCTTATCGTGGTGTATAATATACATAGTGCACTAGCCAGAATATTAGCAGTTTTTTTTTTCAAGTCAATCAAAATACATTTATGATTTAGTTTTAGTTAACATTTGAGGAAAAAAATTATAAATGTATCTGTTTAAGCTATCTTCTCCGTAATGATCGCTGCTTTTTACTTGCTGCTTGTGGCAGGAGGTAAGGGCAGTTTATTGTGTTGAATCGCGCTGAAAGTGAAACATCGTGACACTAGTTTGACGCGTTACACGCTAGTTAAGCAAAAGTTGTAAAAGTGAGCTTTTAAGAGTGGGTGTGGGAACAAAGAATCATTATGCTATAAATTTGGCAAGAAAAAGAAGTATAAAAAGAAAAAAAATCAAGTAAAATAAATAAAAAAAAATATACTGTATACTCATTGATTAACATTAAAATCACTGAAAATTCGAATATGAGTAATAGGTGCAACGTTTTTTCTTTTTCTAGAGATACTATAAAAACTACATACTGATCGAAAATATTCTTTTTATCACGGGACGCGGGAGCGTCCCGCCCCGCCAAGAAAACTAAATACAAGCCGCCAAGAAATTTCCGTCGCCAAGAAAAATGTAAAAGAGCGACTAAGGACTGTTTACGCGAGTAACCAAACCGGGGTTTTCCCCCCTCTGTATCTCAGCCCCATAAAGATCCCTAGAGCTCTTTTTTGGTATACTCAATCTCCAGCGGCCCCTGACGGCACATACTAAAGCAAAACATCCAGGACCCTCAGGGGGAGGGGTGATAAAGGTTATAAAATCGCTATTTTTCGCACTTTTTAAAAATTGTTTGACAGGGGTAACTCGGATTGAGCTCTGCTTTTGCACCCACATTTATTTTGTCCCAAAGCTCGGCATAGGGGGTTTTTCTACCCCCCACCCCTCCCCCCTCGTTTTTATTTTCCGTATCTTTTCTCCCTGGGGGTCTTTAGTGTTGATTTTCGGTATGAATATTCTCGATGAGACATTGAGGACGTTTTTCCAAACTTTACCCCCCCGGGGTCATCGCACCCCGGAGTTATTAATGCTTAAAATTGGTCCGATTTCTATCTACTAGCTCTGTTCAACATCTGAGCATTTATGTTGTCATTGTTGGGCGACGAGGAAAGAAAACTCAATGATTTATAATTTCATCTGTTGCCAGTTTCTATTTGTTAACAAATAAAATATTTGTAATTGATTTTATTGCATAAGGCTTTTAAAAGGGATCTTCAAGTTAGTTCATTTTAATATGAGATCGGCAGTAAGGGTTGGGTTTTTTTTTTTAACTTTTAATTTAATCGTAGTATTGTTAGCAACTAGTTTTGTTTTGCGTCGGTTCGTGTGGTACCTTGTGATTGATTTTAAATTTATCCTAGACTGAAGAAGATCCTTGAACTTTTGCACCAAATGCATGCCGCCAAGAAAACCACATATGTCGGACCGCCAAGAAAAATGTTGAAGGAAAAAAAAAATATGCAAAGTAAATTTTGAAGAGAAAAAAAAAACAGGCAAAGAAATAATATTAATGCAAAAACATGTGATATCTCCCCCAAAACAACAGTGTTGTAAAAAAATCCCCCGCCAAGAAAACCTTAAATACTCAGCCTTAAAAAGTTATGATATCGAGTTTTCCCAAACTACAACTAATCTGTATGTATAGTTCTTTTAAATTGTTTTCAGTCCTGCCAGGCGGGAAGTTTTTACTCATTAAGCAACCACCTCACACGACAAAGCTTCCCGCCTGGCAGGACTGAAAACAAATTAAAAGAACTACACATACAAGTTAGTTGTAGTTTGGCACAAACTTAGCGGGAAAACTCGATATCATAACTTTTTAAGGCTGAGTATTTAAGGTTTTCTTGGCGGGGGATTTCTTTACAACACTGTTGTTTTTGGGGAGATTTATAGTATACAAAGTACACTTCTCAAAACATTAGCAGCTTTATTTTTCAAACTGTTCAATTAGTAGAAACGAAAGATTTAGCTTCAGACAAGATGTGAAAGAAATTGAATTTCTGAATGTCTCAGTACTTCAGCTTTGATTCGTATAGAGATAGCTCGTTTTTACTCGCTGCTTATGGCCGGGAGTATGGGCAATTTATTTTTTTGAATCACGTTGACACTAGTTTGACGCGTTACACACTAGTTTGACACAAAGTTTTAAAATTTATTTTTTTAGAGTGGGTTTGGGAACAAAGAGTCATTAAGTGAAAGTGTACTCAAAACAGAAGAAAAAGAAGAAAAAAAAAAAAC
Source organism: Uloborus plumipes (assembly GCA_038373865.1). NCBI lineage: Eukaryota > Metazoa > Arthropoda > Arachnida > Araneae > Uloboridae > Uloborus > Uloborus plumipes. Next base: position 49,576 of record JAXGGA010008671.1, on the reverse strand, counting down.
AGATACAAACTTATGTACTCATTGATTAGCATTAATATCACTAAAAGTATACAGTTTTGTAACAACCTTGTAGCTGCAATGGTTATTAGTTAGACATAATTTGAAGACTGCACACTCATCATAAATAAAGATTTTTTTTTATCGAGGTGTACAAAGTACACTGGGAAAAACATTAGCAGCTCTATTTGGCAACTGGCTAATCACTAGAAGCTAAAGATTTAGTGCAATGTGTGAAAGAAACGATTAATTTCTGAATGTTTCTGCATTTAAGTTTTGCTGCGTACATAGAAAGCTAATTTAACTACCTCGTTATAGCAGATGGTAGGGCAGGTTGTTTTGTTGAATCTCGTTAAAGGCCGTGAGGACGATGGACCAGTGTCAAAATGAACTAGTGTCCGACCGCTTGTAAAACTAAACAGCCAGAGAATATCGAAAAGGTTTGACACAGTATGGTGCAAAAAAGCTTCAAGGGCACTTTAAGCAGCAAGAACGTGCTTAAACGTGTCCCGTTGTTGATGTATAAACGTGCACCGTCGCCTTGTTCGGATTTATATCGTGCAACGAAATTTAATCAGATTTTTGTTTATATACGAATACTGTTCTCAAACAAGGATAAAGTTATGCTAACCCAAGTAGCATCACCTCATCGGATTTTGCTCGGCCGATCATCGAACTCCTCGTAATCTGATCCCGTAACACACGATGGCATCGTTCCGATCAGTATCCGAGCACGATTTTCGAAAACCTACTTTTCATCGGAAAGCGATATCCTTCCGATCAACTTTCCCGATGACAACAAGCCGAGCATCCAAAATTGATTCTAAATTCATCGGCACGGGATTGCACTGCTCGTAAATTGCTCCAAATCTCATCGTATTTCGAGCAAAATTTCATCGGATTTTGCTGCTCGGATTCTGTTTGGCCGATGAGACATATTGGAGCAATTCCCGATGAGAACTCATCGAATCTGATCATCGGCCGATAAGAATTCCAACGGGTTTCGATGAATGGCCGATCATCGGCCGATGATATTATGCTGCTAGGGAATATTCATACATTTGTTTATTTTTATCTAAGTATTCTTACTTCACAATAACCTTCAATAAGTTCAACCCAAAATTTACTCAAGTTGGCAAACAATAGGTTATCCTCCCCAGCTTCTGTACCAAAGTTCGAGAGTACTTGCTACGAACCGGCAGCAATCTGTCACGACTGGTGACAAACCAAATACAGTAAACTCTCACTTATACACCGCCCTATTTATGTGCCTTTTTCACTTATGCGACGATTTTTAGTGGTCCCAGTACATTCCATGGTAAAATAATGATAATTTCACTCGTTTATGCGTCGCTCTAAAGTTAAATATTTCACTTATGCCCCGAATTTTTCGTAAAATGCAAACAATTTAATTTATTTTCTTAAAACGTGAGCATGTTTCTTCACTTCCCTCTTTTACCTTTCGCTTTTATTGCTCACGGAAGGCATTTTTTCCGCATGAACTAGAGTTCGGAGAGGGACAATTATCTATTCTGGATCGTTCTAAAGGGACTAGTTTGTGATTAGGTATGCTGCAATTTTTGTTTTCTCCTTATCATTGCAGTTAAGTTACAGTGTAGTTGCCAAACCGTAGTAATATAACCATTTTCTATAGAAACATTCTTATTCATTCTTTCATTAGAACTTATGTTGCATTTTAGACCTTTAATAGGCTTGTTCACTTATGCGTCTCTCTCACTTATGCTCCTTTTTCTGTTGGTCCTTGGGGCCGGCGTATAAGTGAGAGTTCACTGTAGAACACATTTTGAAAAAAGGACATTGCGTAAACGTGACCCGGTCTACCCTATTCTTTGTTCTACCTAGTTAAAATTATTTCTTGTTTGCTAATTATTTCTTCATTAAGAGTTACTTTCACTAGGAACATGACGTTTTGAGTAACTAATGTCTAACTAAAACTTAAAGTGAAAATGAAAGGCTGCCGTCGTTAATATAAAACTTTCCTAACAGTATGTAGCTACATAATCAGTAATAATGCGTCGTGTGGCTGCACTGCAAAAAATGAACTGTTATTTTTACGGTATAATTCTGGCAGACGAGGTTCCAATTTAAAATGCACAGTAATAAATTGTAAAACTTCTACTTTTACAGTTTGTTACCGCAAAGTACGAAATTTTACAGAATGTAGTTTCGTCCTTATTCTGGACTCCTCAGACAGGTGTAGCCAATACAGGAGCTGGAGGGAAAGATCATCTTATTGTAGCTAAGATTGCCAACAAAGCCGGCCACCTTGTCTAGTGGTCAGAGTAGTCTGACCACGAATGGTGTGGCCCCGGGTTCGAGTCCCGGCTTCGGCATGGATGTGCTTTCTCTCTAATGTCATTGTCCTTTCTTTGTGTGAATGTGTTGTTGTGTGAAAGGTTGCCTACCCTATAAACGGGTACCTATGGCATGCGTGTACTGTGGAAGTCGGACTTCACACCAAATAACGGTACAGTTGGAAAAGTGAAGCAGCGCACCCCGAATTGCCAGCCTGGCTGGCACACGACAAAAAAAAAAAAAATGCCAACAAACTGGTACACTGTTAAAAAATTTCCTGAAATTTTACGGTAAAAGTTACTGGCATCCATGTTGCCAGTAAAATATTTTTTTTATTGTAAAATTTTACGGAAGAGAAAACGAGAATTGAAATGCGCGAGATACAAACGACAAGGATCGCGAACCCAGGACCCAATTTTTACACACTGCTTTACTATGAACGGTACCAGATGAGACACATCAGGAGAGCGGAAATACATTTTATAAGAAAAAATAAAATAAAATCAGCAATTAACATAAACTTGGAAGCTGGGAATAACTTTGAAAACCTAGCTTTTTTTTCTTGAGATTGTGCGAACGATGTAATTTTTGATAAAGGTCATATTAAAACGGCTACAGAACACACTTTACAATGGTTATGTGCTGCAATCTGTTAACATCGAATTGAAACAAAACCAAGGTACTCATTGAACACTATTATTTGGTTAAAATGTTCATTTTGGGGGAATTCAGACCCTTTTTTTTGAACCGTCCCTAAAAAGGGAAGCTAGGCATTAATGGTGTAAGAAAGAAAATAGTTTCAAGATTTTTTTTTTTTTTTTCAATTTCATAAGTACCAAAATACTTGGTGATTGATAGTTCTCTAACTAATTATTGTGAGCGGAAGCTTGAAAATTTGACAGCAAATTGTTAGAGTAACACATGCTTATGGAAAAGATAATAACAGTATACTATTTTTAAAGATTTATAGCTACATTAAATCATTTTATTTTCAGCTAATGATAAATTAATCTTTTCTACAAGAATATGTACCTTCCGTGCAAAATGTGTATTATGAATGCAATCGATTCTACCTCCGATGCTAAATAATTGATGCGTTTAGAGAAAAATGTGATAGCTAATTTTCAAGCGAAAAATTTTAATTGGTGCACTTATGTAAATTACAAACATTCCCGACACAATGTTTTTTTAAAAGTTATTGATATATTTTTCTCATTTTTCATCGCATGAAATATGATTTGTATTTAAGAATTCTTGTTCATAAGCAATTTATTAGAAATCAAATTTTTCGTCTTTTTTTTTTTTTTCACGGCGTATGTTGTTGAATTACGGTACAACAGAATTAAATAAACGAAAATGTTTACTGTAATTGAAAATACATAAAAAAACAAGCTAACATGCATTTACACAATCCAAGCTCAAAATAAGAGTACATTTTTTACTTTTCAGAAAAAAGGTCAACATAATAAAAGTACAAAGTAGGCTTTTAAAAAAAGGTGTAACTCTTCTGAGGGTTTCACCCGTTTCCCCTCAGTGATCTATTTATAGATCACTTCTTTTCAGACTCCTCACTGAAAATTATACCTTTCCATCATTTCTTATTCTTATTGGTTGGTTAACCTATTAAACCAATTTCCAGTAGGAAACTAGCCAAAAATAATAAAAAATGATGAAAAGGTATAGTTTTCAGTGAAATGTGTGAAAAAAGGTGATGCATAAATAGATCACAGGGCGGTAACGGGCATCTCACATATCCTTGATTCAAAGTTGTCTTAAACTGAATGGCACAAAATTTTAACTAATGATTTACACGGAGTAGCCCAGTTAAAATATTTTAAAAAAAGTATTTGTAAAAAATAGAAAACAGAATACTTTGCTGTGTCGCCTTTTTCTAAAATCACAGATCTCGTCCTTCTGCCGTGGATTTCTCCAGTTGTTTACATTCATCGCTACAAATAGGGTTTAAAAAAATTGTCTGGTGACCTCGGACGCTTTTGCGCATGCCCCAGGTCTCTACTGATTTTGTCAAAATAGAGGTGAGATGATAAGAGAGATAAGGAATGTGAGGAGATTTATCTTTGCTTTGTTTTGTTTTTCGTTGGGTTCGTTTATTGGACCAATTGGTTTGCGTTGATGTTTTTTTTTCTTTTTAAATTTATTTCCTTTCCTTATCAGTTCTAGAAAAATAAAATAATATCGGAGTAAGCAGACAGGCTACCATAGTGCTTTATCTTAACCCATTAATGCATAGCGTCCCTTTTTAGGGACGGTCCAAAAAGGGGTCTGAATTTCTAAAAAATGAGCATTTCAGCCAAATAATTGTGTTCAATCAATACCTTGGTATTGTTTCAATTCGTCATTAACAGATTGCAGCACATAACCATTGTAAAGTGCTTTCTGTAGCAGTTTTAATATAATCTTTATCAAAAATGACATCGTTCACAATCTCAATAAAAGAAGCTCAGTTTTCAAAGGTATTCCCAGCTTCCAGAGCTCTTATTGGCTCCGGCCGTAGTGACGTCAGTGTTAACTTAAGTTGCTGTCTAGTATAGTATTACATAAGCTGCCGGTTTGTTTGGCTTACTTAGCTTCTAAGATAGCTGCTGCAGCTCGGTTACTGCCTATACCAGACTGATAAGTTCTAATACGAACGAAACGTCTCTGGATGGCATGAAAGAGCTGGGGGTCTTGAATGTGTGACACTTAGCGTTACCCTCCTCCTCTTCCATCCCATTGTCCGATATTACACTATTTTTCACTCGCATATTGCTGTTAACCCATGTATGCCCAGGTTTTTTTTTAACTTTTTTTTTTTTTTCAATTTTTATCTACTAAAAACTCTTACTTGGAATGGTTTACATACATTTTAGACTTAATATAGTTCGCCGTTGCCATATTTATTAAGCTATTTAACGTCCTGTTTATGGGATATTTTGCGGATATGTGAGCAAAATACGACCTTACTTGACTTTTATTTTGCAAAGTAACATTATAGAACGCATCTGTGATCAGTTTTAAGCAAATCCTTTTAAAATAGTTTGATTTTATGGAAAAAAAAGTCGCAAAAAAAAAAAAAAAAAACTTACGTTCTGTGGCTATCCATACTGGATCGTTGCTTGACTGATTTGTCTGAAAATAGCTGTCAATAAATAAACTCTGATATCCAACTAATGATTCTATCTAGTTTTCTCAAGAAGAAGGACTATTTAACTTGTGAAAAACAGCTTTACTAAAATGATATACCCATTACAGGTTTTTGTATGCAGTAACTAACAAGCGTCCCGTTTTTAGGCTACTGGGCATAAATGGGTTAAGGAATGCGTGATATCACATTTCATACTATCCCCTCCCTCCTCTTGTCACAAAAATACACCTAACTCTCTCCCACCCCCTCTCGCATCAAAGTTGGATATTACCTAGACAAACGCCTAGACGAAAAGCTGCGAAACATACATGCGGTAAAAGCATCATGAAGAATAGTTTAAATACTTAACCTTCAATAATCGACTGAGATGCCTAAAATTGTTATTGTTTCTGAGATTTTATCACACGTTAGCGCTATGTTCAGCTAGCATATATTAACTACATAATAAGAATGTTTAGTTGTGTGTTTTATTTTATTATTTTTTTTACTATAAATCTCACTGGTGTAATCCTAGGTTTACCTTTCATAAAAGGCTATTTAATGAATGGGGAATAAGTTGAAATTCCTGAAACATTTATTTGATCAACTCCCAAAAGGAAAATAACTCAACTACTTAAAACATCCGAAAATACTTAAGACGTAGATCATGTAAAAATTAAGTTATTTTTGTAATATAGTTAAAGTAGTAATTTAATTGCTGATTAATGTTAAAACAAGGGAATAACACTAAAAAATCTTATCTTCTGAAAAATGTTACAGAAGGAAAAAAAAACCCTACTTTATCACAGAAATTTACAAGAAGATTAAATTTTAAATTACAAGGATTAAAATTAATTGCTTTTAAAGAAACTTTTTAGAAAAACGTTTATCCAATTAAATTTGTTTTTTCAACATTTCTAGAGGGATACTAATTTCTATTTTTCGGATATATTTGGAGCAGATTTAAGTATAATGAAGCTTTGTTGAGAACATCTTTAGAGCTACGAATATTTTATGGGAGTTTTTTTCTTTGAAAAACATCATGCATAAGCTCTTTTGTTGTTCATAAAATATTGTTTAGTCTTCGCATATTTTATTGTGTGTTTTTTCAAGCTGGGTTTAAGCAAAAATATAGAACGAAGCGTTAAGTACAAGTATTAAAAAATACCAAAGGTAAAACAGTTCCAATCCTGTTTCCCACAAATTTGTAAATTTTATCTCTTTATGTTTTAAAGTTTGTGGATTTGTAGATATTCCTTCATTTTTTTTTTATTTTGAGAACACCAGAACAAGTGCAATCCGCTGAGCGCAATTACCAAGAAGCACAAGCTTTCGCTGACAAAGTAGTGCTGTGATAATTATGTGGCATGCAAAAGATCCCCCAAGTGCTCATTTGGCATGGAGTATCTCCTGGCAAAATTAAATTCCTAGCGCAGTTTCGCATCAAATAGAGCACAAGTGCCTTCATCTAGTAGAACTGGGCGTCAAAATTTTCATGGCAATTGCCTTCGCCGATAGTGGTGCTGCATGAAAAAATTATACGCAAGCAACAACAGGAACAGGCTCATTTGCAAGTATAATTAGAAACCGTTACAAAAAAATTCCGTCGTATAATGTGTTAAAAACGCGACACGAGGGGCATGTTCATTAGGCCACATGATTTGACTTGTATCTCAAAGGGATGTGAACTTGATGGTGGCACGGCATGCCACGAGAAAGTAACAGGGGGTCTATTCTGTGACATGCCATAAGACCCATTTTAACTCAAAGGGACAAGGACACGTCAAGGAAAAAGTACATGCTCACTGCGAGTCACAATGCTCACGGTAAAGTCATGTTGAAGTCTGATTGGAGTAGTTATGTAATATAATAAACCAAAGAGATGTAAAGTTGAGGATAGCACAACATGTCGCGCAAAATTACAAGTTCACTGTGAATCACATCGCTCACAGTCGCACAGTGATATCGTGTTGAAGTCTCATAGGAGTAATTATGTGATATATTAAACCAAAGAGACGTGAGCAATATGTCGTAGCAAGATTACAGGTTCATCGTGATTCATAAATGTCATAGTCAGACAATTCCAGAATTATGACGTCTCATAGGAGTTACTTCATAACACATTTTGACATCGCTAGGTACAGCAACGTCACAGCAACAGTTAATTTGTGACAGATCACTTCGTGAAACTATCACAGCAACGTCACTTTGAAGTCAACATGAACTGATATAAACTAACCGATGACTTTACACTGACGTTCGAGATCGTCACATAATAGGGACCCTCGTGCGACCTTAACGAAACTTTTACATAATGGACCGATTTTAGTCAGTTTAATGGGAGGATTACCACGTTTAGATTAAGACCAGATGGGAAATACCACATGGAAAATAAAGAAAACGTCTTTTATACTAGCTGCGTGGCCCAACATTGCACGGCTACCTTAGAAATGAAAGCGATGTCAAGTGACGCATCCTCTTAACTAATCTGCTCGTGCTTTTCGACTATTGTTATTTTTGAAGTATAGCTCAATGCTATATAATCTAAAGCCTTCCTGATGAAATGGACCATTCAACAGAAAAATAATTTTTCAATTCGACCCAGTAGTTCCCGAGATTAGCCCGTTCAAACAAAAAACAAACTCTTCAGCTTTATGTTATTAGTATAGATTATGATCATAACTGGTAAAGTTGCAAATATTTCTTTAGGTTTTATTTAAATCTAAATGGCATACATATACTGTCGGCCCCGTTTTACCGAATACTGTCGGTTCCAAGAAATTTTATTCAATTAAGCGGGGTATTTGACTAAGCGGGGAACATTTTTTTACCATTCCATTTTGACACTTTTAGTCTCAAAACGTAATAATAACAAAGAAATAGCTATGTAAGGGAAATAATTAATGATGTTGGTAAAAAGATTTTGAAATAAGAAAAGTTAACAACAAAAAATTATAAAATTTGAGTATAAATATTGTAGGGTCATATGAAAATCATATAAAAGTAACTAACATCTTGTGAAACAAAAAAGTTGTTTTTCGCCTTTCACTTCTATTTTCTAAAACAGTCCACAATAGTGGTTTGCTTGCTCCAAGGTCTTGTGGAAACACTTTTATTTTATTCTACATTTTTCTTAGCAAAATTTTTTGCAAAGGAAAATAAAAATATTATTCGATTATCCGGGGAAATTATTCGATCAAGCGGGGATATTTTAACATTGTGTCTATGAAGAAATGTTCGGTTCCGGACGGTTTTATTCGTATAATCGGGGTATTCGTTTATCCGTTACCCGATTAAGCGGGGTGACAGTATGAGCTATTTCATGATTTAATTCACATCTGTCTTATCTTCCTTCATCATTTTACTTTAATTTTAAAGTTTTATAATAATTGAAATGATTTTATTTATTTATTTATTTACATTTAAAATATGAGAGAAAGCGACGTCTCTAAAATAAGAGTTTAAGTTCCAATAAATTTTCCATCAGGCTCATTGCCATTAAATATTGATGTTCAACATTTTTATTCTAGGTGGAAAACACCAGAAAATGTTTCAAACGAGATAAAACCCCGCTTTTGTAAACAGCCGCATTTAATTCTTTCCCCGGTAATTCCCAATACCGAAGTTTAATCCCTGAGGGAAAAAGTAAGGTATTTTCTAAAAGTCAAATTCCACAAAGAGCATTCTCTTTCTGATCTTTTTCAAAAACAAGAATACTTCCTGCGGGAAGATTTTTTGATTGGAAGGTAGGACATGTGTAACTGGTTAGAAAACACTGATGGATTGTGGAGGCTGTGTTTACTGATAACAGTTCGATAACATCATTAATACAGTCGACGCTCGTTATAACGACCACACGTTATAAAGACCATCCCAATATAACGACCGGTGAGAAAACCCCCAACTGTATCCCAATATACTCTATGTTCTACCTCTTACAGCGACCACTCGTTATAAAGACCGTTTTCTGTAGGACGGAGACGGTCGTTATATCGAGCGTCGACTGTATTTATTACTTTTTTTATGGTTATTTTGCTCATGCGTCAGGTATTGTCTAATTCTAATAAAATAGAAGACACTGAGCTTTTAAAATGTGTATCATTCGCTTTATTTTTAATGTAAAAATCCAACTTTCACTGATTTACATGACTAAGTTAGAAAAAATTCAACTTTATAGGATCGTTTCATGTTAAATGTAAAATATTCTTTTAAAGACGCACGTTTATGGAGAAGGCGTGGAGATATTTATGTTTGGAAGTTAGTTACAAATGCACAAATTTACCCTAAGAACATCAAATTGGCAAACGTTTTCTTCAGTGTTCCATTGCAAGTGACCACACGGATTCCCAAAAGTAATCAAAATTGTCTTCTCTAATTTTTAAAAACAGAGCGAGTTAAAATATGGGGTAGTGTATGTGTACATTGTAATGTCCTCTACATTGCAAGAACTAAGTCAGGACTATTTAGAAAAATATCGTTTTAGGTTATAGAAATTGCAATGATCTTCCGTCACAATGACTTGATCTAATGATGAATGATACATAACGAAATTTGCTAATTTCACACCGGTCACTTCCCACTGCAAAAAATGAATATTGTTTTTACAGTATGATACAGCTAATTATTGTAATAAACTGTAAAAATTGCTAATTTTACAGTAATAAACTGTAAAATTGCTGATGTTTCAGTTTCGTCTTCATATAGTGTGTGTGTAAAGACTTTCATGATAAAAAAAATGGTTGATACATAATAATAGAAACAGTTACTAAGTAATATAGAGGCTTAGAAATTCTTTGGAGTAAATATTTTTGCCTACCTGGCGAATTTTATTTTGAAAGCACTATTTGACATTTTAGTTTAGACTTATCTAATAAGAACTGAATCTTTGGTAACATTTAACGGAATGAAAGCACGAAAGGATCTCGACTTTACTCGTACAAAAACCCTACAACGATTGTTTTTTCTAAATCCTTTTCCTGTAATTGCCATCGTCTGTAATAAAAGAAACATAAGGCAATTTCGTGCATGTAAAAAATAATTTGAAAATCAGTAGATGAGAAACGAGAAAAAAAAGTGAAATCTCAATAGCAATGACACTTTTTCGAAGGGAAACGGAATCTTACTCTTTTTTCTCTTCCAGGTATTTATTGAAAAGAGTAAAATTAAATCTTTTACTTTTATCCCTTAAAGAATGTCTGAAAGGAAATTAAAGAAAGTCGTCGAACGGTGAGTCTTAGGAGGGATCAAGCATTAATAAATTAAAGAGCGCAACTTTATTTAAATTTCTTGTAAAGCTTTTTTCTCCACCCCCCCTTTTTTGACTTTCTTTTTTCGTCAATTTGTCGTTTTAGATTTCTTTATTCTTTTGTATGTTAACCTATTTAACATTAGGAAAGACGTAAGCTATATCAGTAGCTTTATTAAGAAAAGCGTGTCATTCATTATAATGTATTACGATAAAAATATTTTTTATTTAAAGCTACAGTGGACAAAAAAAATGTTTTTTTTTTTTTTTCAATTATTGATCTATATTCTATATGTCTAAAAATTTGTATGCTTGTATATTTAATACATCTTTAAGCATAAAGAAAACAAATTGGTGCAGAAACAATGAATACTTTTTTTTTTTTGAAATTAAAATTTAAAAATAACTGTAACAAAATTTCAAAATGCTCCATGCTTCCCAGTTTTTCTTTTTTTTTTCAAACTTTGAATTTCCAATCATTAGGCATGATTGTTTTAATCTATGCATTACATGTAATGTTTTTTTTCTGAAATAAAACATAGTTCCACCACATTCATATTTACAAAATAAATTTAACGCCTTGGTATTTACTACAGAAAGCAAAGTTTTGTCTTCTCATCGATTATCTAATCGAACATCGATTATAACTATGAATCCAAAAGTTTAATACATTAATTCTCTAAATTTACCAAAAAAAAACAAAAATTTAAATAAAAAAAATGCATGCACCAACTCCATTAACGGCCCTGTAACTATTAGAAAACTATTCAATAGCTTAATCTATTGTAAACCAACTGTCTAATATACGCGGCATTCTTTAATCACCCGTGATAGTTTAATGAAAAGTTTTCTGCAGCAGTAATGATGATGACGTTAATTGATAATTTCATCAAGCACATGTTTTTAGGTATAAAATTGTTAAATGAAAAGAAGAAAAAAAAAAGGAATTGGCTTTGGTAGAGTTAAACTTACTTTGTAACAGAAGAGGAAGAATGTAATTCTTCTGATCGGTTCGTATTTTCTGGATCAGAAGGGGAAAAGTGAAATAGTGGGGTAGTATGGCATAGTGAAATATTTCCTCATTTAGCACCGTCACCTATCTAGAAATGTTCAAATTGTGTTTTTAAACATATCTATGATTATACTATATAGAAACTTAACTTGACACTGAACGTCACTACTGGAGGAGACAATAAGAGCTCACAAGCAGTTAGCGATCTCCTGTCATTCGCCAAGTAGGCTGTGACGTTTTATCTAGCTCGTTTTTCATAGGCTTACGTCGCGCTGACGTCACGATGTTTTTGTTAAGAAACCTTGCAGTGTAGTATAATAAGTAGAAAAAAAAAAATAAAAATAAACATTTATTTGTCAAGTCTTTTTTAATTAAAAATCATTTTCAAAATTTCTGACCGTCATCGTAATATTTTGGGGATTATCTTTTTTTTTTATTTTTTAAATGATGCATTTTTTTGTAACTGACGTTTCAGATATTAACTGAAATGTTATGGTGTCCAGTTCAGTGATTATTTAAGTAATATCAGGCAGGGTTTAGTTTTAACCGTCCTTTTTTATGTATAAATGAATCAAATTATTCAGTTATTCGCTTATTCTTTCAGTATTTATTTATTCATTTGGTTACTTTTTCATGCAATGTATGAAAGATTCTTTTTGTAGTCAAATGGAAACAGTTTTATAAGATTTTTTTAAGACTCATCTTCATAACTATCACACATAAGTCACGGCAAACTGGCTTTTCTGAAAATCAGTAGAAAAACCCGTTTCCACCAAAAATGCAATTATTTTTTCAAAACTTTGAAAAATTTTGATGATTTTTTTTTTTTTTTTTTGATCAACGAGCTTACATTCCGCAGTGCCATCAATTAGAAAATTTTTGAGCCAAAACTAGGGATTCTTGAAGAAATAATTTTAAAATAGAGTTTAAATAAACTAAAAAAATACGTTGTTAGATTAATCAAAATATTTCGTAATACTCTGCTTTCCCTTTGATTCTCAAACTACTAAATATCCGCTAAGTTTTCATGCACACATAATACATCAACATGTAACATAGTTTGACCTTTAGTATTAATAATAGTATTAAATACAGTGATCTCACCTATACGCCGCCTCATTTATGTGCCTTTTTCACCTATACGACGATTTTAAATGGTTCCAGCACATTCCATAGCAAAATAATAATAGTATCATTCATTTATGAGCCGATCGAAAGATAAATATTTCACTTATGCGAAGAATTTTCAGCAAAAATGTAAAAAATTTAATTTATTTTCTTTAAAAAATAAGCATTTTTCCTCACTTTCCTGTTCTTTCGCCTTTATTGCTCACGGAAGGCACTTTTTCCGCATGAACTAGAGTTCGGAGAGGGACCATTATTTATTATGCATCGTTTTAAAGGAAACAGTTTGTAATTAGGTATGCTACAATTTTTATTTCCTCTTTATCATTATAGTTACCTTACAGTAATTGTCAAACCGTAGTAATATATCCCTTGTCTATAGAAACATTCTTATCCATTCTCTCATTAGAAACTATTTTGCGCTTTAGTCCTTTGAATAGACTTGTTCACTTATACGTCTCTCTCACCTATGCGCCTTTTTCTGTTGGCCCCTTGATCCGGCGTATAAGTGTGAGTTCACTATACATCGCTTTTATACTTGCAAAGAGCGTGAATTTTATCTTTTATTAAGAGTTACATACAAACAACTGAAACAATTAAAATACATCAACCTGTAACATAGTTTAGACTTTAGTATTAATAATAGTATTAAATATATTACTTTAATATTCCTAAAGAGCGTGAGTTTATCTTTTATTCAGAGTGTCATACATACTGACAAACAAACAAACAAACCCACATGTGAAACCAATAAAAGCGTATTAAAAACTTATGCTATGTCAACATGTTTATGTTTTGCAAGAGTTATTTTTATAACGTTAACCGTTTTAACCCTTCACTGCACGATTTTTTATATTTTCATGAAAAAAGTCATATGTTACCTTTTAATAACTCTGAGTTCAGGAAAAATGAAGAAAAAAATTAATCTTAAAAATATGCACCAAAAATGATGTTTTAATTGTTTGTTCTACATATGGCACAAAGCACATAGCATATGCTTTGTATACCGATAAGTGTAATAATCTACAATGTGTTTTGTGCCATAAGTGGTACAAACAAATTTGCCACTAGGTGTATTAAAACATTTTTAGAACAAAGGAAATAATGACTAAGCACACTTCTAACGGAAATGCAGACACTCTTTTTTTCAAAAGCAAGAACTGTAATACCTAGACTAGTGCAGCTAACTAGTGCATAAACATCACACTAAACTGTTATAGTAATGTTCCAGAAGGGGCGTAAAACTCAGTTTAACTGCATTTAAAAAGTCATTGGAATATATGAGGGTTTATTTGGTTTGTGCCAGATCTGGCACACCGTGCAGTGAAGGGTTAATGCTACGATTTTTTGAAAACAGTCTATTTCGGAACATCCTGTAGTTTATATTAATGTCAAAACTAAATAGGCCCCATTGAGTGTATTTTTCCACCCTAATAACAAGTAGGTATCCCCTTACGTTGTTTATTCCGTGACTGCTGTGTATTACAAAGGGTTCACTAAAGAAAATTATTAGTTAAGTTTGAAAAAATAAAAATCTTCCATGCAAAAAAATTAGACTAAACCATTACGATGGGTTGATAAATTTCAAGAGAAAAGTTTTGAAACTTTTAGGTCATTACAATTTTTTAGGATAATCACTTAGCTTGTTAATTAAGAGGGAAAGCAAACTTGCCAAGGAAAAACCTTTTTTTGTTCTTTCAAAACCCAAGATTTTCGTTATAAAAACGAGTTTTTTTGACCGTGAAATACAACTCTTTATTTTTGAAACATGTTTTTAGATTCTCCGTAATTATCGCTCTTTATTCACGTTAAATGATACTCAGATTTTTTTTCTATCATTTTCAAGCTTTACCAAATATTTTTTTTATTTTTATTTTTGTTCTCAACATTTTTTGAAGTGCTTTTATTATTTCCTTCATACATTCATGCGTATTTTAGCATTTTTACTACCGTTAACTATCGTTTAAAGCGGTAAAGTTTGCAGTAGATTAAATATCCATTAATCAAATGAATTACGGCTTTTTTTAAAAATAAAACTGATATATATATATATATATATATATATATATATATATATATATATATATATATATATATATATATATATATATATATATATATATATATATATATATATATATATATATATATATATATATATATATATGGGGGAAATAAATGTAATTTAAATATTAGGTATTATGTATGTGTTCCGCCTCCAGGCGTGTACAAAATTAGTGTAAATAATAATAAACGAACAACAATTTAAAAAAAAAAACTTGAAGAAGCGTTATAAAGGCAAAAACGACTAAAAATAAAGTTCTTGCATTCATAACGTTTCTTCGATTCTTTTTCAAATTGTCGTTCGTTGTTCAATGCAATTTAATATTCAATTTAAGACAAATGAGAACAGAAAATCAAACTCAAACACTACTGGAAATTCAAGATCAAAAAGTTCCTCAAACAAAAACTTCCCAGGTTTTCTCTACTATCTCTTCAGATTCAAATTCGCCCTCAAAATAACGGTATCCCTTTAATAAGCTGTATGTAGCACTACAGCGGTGGTCAAAAGTAAGCTTTAAATCACAGTGATTCGAGCCCATTATTTACAAGGCAAAACTACCACGCAGTACCGGGGGTTCTTTCGCTGAACCACTTCCACACGCAATGTGGGAATTAGCAGCTGAACCACGGAGTAGTTTCGAGGCAACTTCAGTCTCGAAATTAGATCACCAGGGAAGAAATCTCTCGAAGGGCCTCGCGTATGATGGAAAAGGAAATTTTGAGGAAATAAATGGAAATTTACTTGTTCGCCGTGATTTCCTTTTATGAGTGTAGAAAAGGGTGGGGAGAAAACTAAAAAGTTTTTCAGATCAACTTCTAATACTTGGCAAAAGTTGTCTTTGGTGATAGTTAGCTTTTGTGCGAAATTTGAGAAAAATCGGGTAATATCTTCAGGGGGCGCTGCGATCGCTAAGTTTTACCATAGCTTTGTTATGGATTTTATGGTTAAAATATCAACAAGAATGCCTTTAGCTAGTCTCTTTGCGTTTTTTTACTCAAAAGATGTTTTCATGCATTAAAAGCATATGAAATGACTCACAAACACTATTTTATATGATATATTTATATTTTAAAAAAATCACTTTTTTTCACGTTATTATTTCTTTTTAAATGCTTGAAATATAAATATGTCACATAAAATATTTTTTTGTTAATTATTTCATATGCTTTGAATGCATGAATATATCTCATGAGTAAAAAAATGCAATGAGATTAGCTAACGGCATTGTTTTTCATATTTTAACCATAAAATCCATAACAAAGCTATGGTAAAACTTTGCGATCGCAGCGCCCCCTGATGATATGAACCGATGTTTCTCAAATTTTGCACAAAAGCTAACTATCACCAAAGACAACTTTTGGCAACTATTAGAAGTTGATCTGAAAAACTTTCTATTTTTCGCCCCACCCTAGTGTAGAACTTCGTACTCTTCGCTGAAAAAAATAAACCGTTATTTTTACAGTATAATACTAGCAGCAGAAGTTCCAGTTTAAAACTGTAAAACTCAGAGTCATAAACTTCACAACTGGCGATTTTGCAGTTTATTACTGTAAAGCAGCCATTTTACAATTTATTACCACAATTTTTCAGTTTATTACCACGAAATTAGCTGTGTTATACTGTAAAAGCAACAGTATAATACTGGTAACAGAGGTTCCAATTTAAAACTGTAAAATGCATAGTAATAAACTGTAAAATTAGCAATTCATCAGCTTATTGCTGTAAAATTGGCAATTTACAGTTTATTACTGTAAAATTAGCAATTTTTACAGTTTATTACTATAAAATTAGCTGTATTATACTGTAAAAACAACGTTCATTTTTTTACAGTGCTTGTGCTTTTAGCTAAAAAGGTGGAGTGGGAAAAAAAGAGGAGGAAACGTTTCTAAAAAAAAAACCAGACTGTTACTATTCGTTGATACTACCCGCACTGTAAAAAAATGAATTTTGTTTTACAGTATAATACAGCTAATTTTACAGTTATAAACTGTAAAATTGTTAATTTTACAGCTCATTACCGTGTATTTTACAGTTTAAACTGGAAACTCTGCTGGCAGTATTATACTGTTGTTTTTACAGTATAATACAGCTAATATTTAAGGAAATAAACTGTAAAATTGCTAACTTTACAGTAAGAAACTGTCAAATCACTAGTTTTACAGTTTATTACAGTGCATTTTACAGTTTTAAACTGGAAACTCTGCTGCCAGTATTATACTGTTGTTTTTACAGTATAATACAGCTAATATTTAAGGAAATAAACTGTAAAATTGCTAACTTTACAGTAAGAAACTGTAAAATTGCTAGTTTTGCAGTTTATTGCTGTGCATTTTGCAGTTGCAAATTGGAACCTCGGCTTCCAGTGTTATGCTGGAAAAACAACAGTTCATTTTTTTGCAGTGTAGATGCATATTGCTAATTTATCGTAGCAATAAATCAAGTTTAAGCACTCGTATCAATGAGCAAGTGTACAAAAATAGGGGAATGTGACTATATGTAAATGAATTTTGATAAAAGATCAGTGCTTGGTTTGTTTGCACTCATTTTAGCTATTATTAATGCAAATGAGTTACAAAACACACACACACACACACACTCACACACACACACACACATATATATATACAGGGTGTCCCAGAATTGCGCATACAAATTTGGAGGGGAGGTAGAGAATGTCATGAGGAGCCATAATTACATAGGAAAGCATGGACGGAAATGCACCCCTATCGAGATAATGAGACACAAAGCCAGTTAGGACGCAACACAGAATATTGTGTAAAACGCTTTAAACACACAAAAAAATAGTATATGGTATAAGAACATCACAGGATGTGTTCGAAGCTGCGGCCATTCTCTTGTATGCACGCATGACATCTACGCGACATGGATTGGCGGACATGGCTAGGATCCTTGAAATGCCCGGCATTTTTGAAAATGTCCGCCAATCCATGTCGCGTAGCATAGTAATCATGCGTGCATATAAGAGAATGGCCGCAACTTCGAACACATCCTGTGATGTTCTTATACCATTTACTATTTTTTTGTGTGCGTAATAAAGCGTTTTACACAATATTCTGTGTTGCGTCCTAACTGTCTTTGTGTCTCATTATCTCGATAGGGGGGTGCGTTTCCGTATATGTGCGTATATATATATATATATATATATATATATATATATATATATATACATTATATATATATATATATATATAATATATATACTATATATATATATATATATATATATAGAGAGAGAGAGAGAGAGAGAGAGAGAGAAAGAGAGAGAAACTCTCTTGCCTAAAAAATGTTTATAAACATAATGATGAATTGAGAACGCTGCGTACACAAAATTTTGGGAAGTAGCCTACATTTATTGAGACACTAAAAATGAAATGTATTTGCCCTAACCCCCCCCCCCTACTCTCAATTATATTTTGAAATCGTTGTTTAAAAATATCCTTAAAAATTTAAGTACTACAATAAATAAATGAGAAAATTAATTGCAATTGCAATCTCTCCTATATCGGACAAACGCGACGTGCCTTGAAATTCCGCTTGAAGGAGCATCAGAATAATGTGAAAAAGCAACAATTGAAAGAGTCTAGTATTGCGCAACATTGTTGGGATAAAAATCATTCTTTCGATTTTACTTCTTTTCAAATTGTCCAAAAATGTCTCAACCCATCAGATCTTGATTTTTGGGAATCCTCCCGTGTTTTGAAAAACAGTTATGACTTAGTTAACGATCTAAAAGCTATTCTTTATTTTTATGCTGTTTAACGTTATTTGTACAATTTTACCTGTTCCCATTCTAATTTATGTTTCTGATATTGCTGGCATTTTCCTATTTTCTACTTGTGTTTATTTTCCTATTTGTTTTCTTCATTTACCGATTCGCTTTCTTTCATTCTGCGTTTTTGTTCTTGCTGTTAACGTTTTTAGCTTGGTGTTTTTTTATATTATGTTAGCCTTTTGGCTTATCGTGTCGCCAACCGAATTCTTTCTTTTCTTTTCGTACCTGATAGAAAGCTTCGGTTCAATCTTTATTTTCCCATTGGATCTATTTTGGCTGAAAAATTTTCTTATTGTCGTACGGACAATCCGCTTTATTTGCGTTGTAAGCTGCTCGCTTCTGTTCCCGTGTCGGATATCTGTGCATCCATAAGCTCCAAATTTTTCGCATTGAAAAAGGCGTTCCTTGTAACGCCGAAACGCGTGTCTGCAGTATCCCTGCATACTAGTGCCTCTTGAACGTTAGAATTATAATTTGCAACTAAAAAGGGATGAAAGAAAAAGATGTATACAAAATCAATAGTTTTAAGAAACAATACGGTAGCAATATCGTAGGTTTCTTTTATGTTTATTACATTTAGAACACCAGAAGGAAACTATTACTTTTCTTTTTCCGAAGCGGCATTTCATTTTTATTTCATTTTGAAGTAAAAAATATTAATAAAAGACTAAAAAAAAAATATAAAGGTTGTAATGAAACACAAAACTTCATTTTCAATGTGTAAAAAAATAGGTTTTATCAGCTACGACACAATATCTTAACAGATGTATTAAAAAATGCATCGTGTTTAATGATTTCAAAACTTTATTCTCAATATGTTGAAGCATGTTTTAGCAGCTCTGAAACAATATCATAACAAGTGTATCAAAAGAAAAAAAAAACATCGTGTTTGATGAAACGGTAAACCTACACTAAAGCTGTAAATATCTGCCCCTATACCAGGACTAAGGCAAGTAACATGCAATCAGTGGTTGGAAAAACTACATTTCGTTTGTAGCGAACTACAACTACAACTACTTTGTTATAAATGTAGTTAACTACAGCTACAACTACTTTTTTTTTTTAATGTAGTGACTACAAAGTACTTTTAAAAGTGTAGTCGCTACTTCGCTACTTTTTAAAAAATAAATAAATGAAAAATATACACTGTTTAAGGATTAACCGAAAAAATTCGAAAATTGGTTTACATTAATAAATTAACTCATTTGAATATGAAACAAGAAGTTCTGTCAAGAACTAAACGAGCTTACTTTCCCGTACATCGACATCGGCATTCTCGCATCTGATCATTATTCTCTTGATTATCTGAGACTGAAAATTATGTCAAACATACCTTTTTAGCACTTAGAGCTGATTTCGAAAAGCAAAATATGCCTCTCTCATCAGATGAAATAGACACGTAAAAAGTAATTAACGAATAAATAAAGTTTTGTCACACCTTTTAAAGAGTGTAACTGTTACAGCTCCTTCGTTGAAAAATCCTCCATCGTTTTCAAAAAAAAAAAAAATAATAATAATAATTAAAAAAAATAAATAAATAAAAGTACAAAAATCATCAAAACACATTTTTTCAAAGAAAGAAAAAAAAGAAAAAGAAAAAAAAAAGAAAAAGAAAAAAAAATCGTCCGGTAATAAAATGTCCGGAATGTTATTTTAATCCGTTGCCAGTTGTTAAATATAAATAAAGAATAAAATGTTCTCGTGAATGAAAAATTTGTTACAAAAAAAAATCGTCTGCAAAAAAAAAAAGAATAATAATAAATAATAAAATAAAACAAATGAATAAATAAATAAAAAATCGTCTGCACGTTCAGTCATTAGCCTACTTTCCCGTTAAAAATAAAAGAAAGACGAAAAAAGTATTAAAAGTAGCTTAATGCATCGAAAAAATATCGCCAAGTCCAAAAAATATCGCCAAGTTAAAAAAAATATCGCCAAGTCCAAAAAATATCGCCAAGTTAAATAAATTATCGCCAAGTCCAAAAAATATCGCCAAGTTAAAAAAATAAAGAGGTAAAATGAATATCGAAAAATTAAAAATTTGAAAGTAGGGTATTGAGATGGGGAATTTGTGTGTCTGTCGGTCTGTCGGTCGGTCTGTCTGTCTGTCCCCCCCTAATAACTTTTGAATGAACATTCCGATTTGGACAAACTTTTTTTTGTTGGAAAGATCTCGGCGAGTACAGCTCATTCCCATATTTGATTTTTTGATTTGAACAATTTTAGGTTCAACTTTGAGCCGTTCAAATAACCGGTCCCGCGATACTAACTTTTTAATGAACAGTCCGATTTGAACAAACTTTTTTTTGTTGGAAAGAACTTTTCAAGGATACTTCATTCCCGTATTTACATTTCCGATTTGAACAATTTTTCATTCAACATTGAACCGCTCAAGCAAGCTGTCACCCCTAATAACTTTTGAGTAAACAGTCCGAAAAAAATGTTGACTGTGCAGACGATTTTTTGTTTATTTATTCATTTGTTTTATTGAATTTATTATTATTATTATTATTATTATTTTTGGCAGACGATTTTTTTTTGTAACAAAAATGTTTCATTCACTAGGGCATTTTATTCTTAATTTATATTTAACAACTGGCAACGGATTAAAAGTGAAATTCGAGACATTTTATCAACGGACGAGTTTTTTTTTCTTTTTTTTTTTCTTTTTTTTTTCTTTCTTTGATAAAATGTGTTTTGATGTACTTTGTACTTTTAATTTTTTTTTTGAAAACAATTGAGGAATTTTTCTACGGAAGAACTGTAACAGTTACATTCTTTAAAAGGTGCGACAAAACTTTATTTATTCATTTATTTACTTTTTATGTGTCTATTTCATCTGATGAGAGAGGTATATTTTGCTTTTAAAGGTATGTTTGACATAATTTTTAATCTTAGATAATCAAGAGAATAATGATCAGATGCTAGAATGCCGATGTCGATGTACGGGAAAGTAGGCTCGTTTAGTTCTTGACAGAACTTCTTGTTTTTTTTCTGAGCTTGTATTTCCGCCATGTTCGCGGAGTCGGAGTCGGAATCAGAGTCCTCACAGAAGATTACTTAGAAAAGTACTTTACAAACATTTTTTATCAAAACCATTTTCTTACAAAGTTAGTTTGAAGGAAATCCGCCTTTAAGTTCAGGATCAACATTCAACTTAAATTCCCCGTAGACGCTAATGTAAATTTTTTTTCTGAACGGTTCACTACTGAACGAGAAAAGGTTTGAATCAAAAAGCGAAGTATGGGAATGTATGGGAAAGTCTCTCCGAGATCTTTCAAACAAAAAAAAGTTTATTCCATTCGGACGGTTCACTCAAAAGTTATTAGGTGGGGAAAGGTTGCTTAAAAGGTTCAATGTTGAACGAAAAATTGTTCAAATCGGAAATGTAGATGCGGGAATGAAGTATTCTTGATGAGATATTTCGAACGAAAAAAAGTTTGTTCAAATCGGATTGTTCACTCAAAAGTTAACATCGCGGGATAGGTTGTTTGAACGGTTCAAAGTTGAACCAAAAATTGTTCAAATCGAAAAATCAAATATGGGAATGAGCTGTACTCGCCGAGATCTTTCGAACAAAAAAAAAATATTCAATTCGGACGGTTCACTCAAAAGTTATTAGATGGGGAAAGGTTGCCTGAGCGGTTCAATGTTGAACCAAAAATGTTCAAATTGAAAATTTAAATACGGTAATAAAGTATCCTTGCCGAGATGCTTCAAACAAAAAAAAAGTTTGTTGAAATCGGACTGTTCATTCAAAAGTTAGCATCACAGGACAGGTTGTTTGAACGGTTCAAAGTTGAACCAAAAATTGTTCAAATCGAAAAATCAAATATGGGAATGAGCTGTACTCGCCGAGATCTTTCGAACAAAAAAAAGTTTATTCAATTCGGACGGTTCACTCAAAAGTTATTAGATGGGGAAAGGTTGCCTGAGCGGTTCAATGTTGAACCAAAAATGTTCAAATTGAAAATTTAAATACGGTAATAAAGTATCCTTGCCGAGATGCTTCAAACAAAAAAAAAAGTTTGTTGAAATCGGACTGTTCATTCAAAAGTTATTAGGGGTGACAGCTTGTTTGAACGGTTCAATGTTGAACGAAACATTGTTCAAATCGAAAATGTAGATACGGGAATGAAGTACCCTGGAAAAGATCTTTCGAACAAAAAAAAGTTTGTTCAAATCGGACTGTTTATTCAAAAGTTAGCATCGCGGGACAGGTTGTTTGAACGGTTCAAAGTTGAACCAAAAATTGTTCAAATCGAAAAATCAAATATGGGAATGAGCTGTACTCGCCGAGATCTTTCGAACAAAAAAAAGTTTATTCAATTCGGACGGTTCACTCAAAAGTTATTAGATGGGGAAAGGTTGCCTGAGCGGTTCAATGTTGAACCAAAAATGTTCAAATTGAAAATTTAAATACGGTAATAAAGTATCCTTGCCGAGATGCTTCAAACAAAAAAAAAGTTTGTTGAAATCGGACTGTTCATTCAAAAGTTATTAGGGGTGACAGAAAGTACAGCAAATAGCTATTTCAAGGCTACAATGGAGCCCCTTCCTCAGTGCAAGAAGCTCAGCAAACAACATGAAAGCTGTAAGAGAACTGAGAGAGTTTTCTTACAGCTTTCATGTTGTTTGCTGAGCTTCTTGCACTGAGGAAGGGGCTCCATTGTAGCCTTGAAATAGCTATTTGCTGTACTTTCTACCTTATTTGTGCTTTATTTACGTTGATTTTTAACTTCAAATATAGTTCAGCACAAAGCTTATTTGATCATTTTTCATTTACATAACATCATCTTAAGTTTTTAAAAACCATAGCTTTTAGGTATTTTAATTACCATTTTTCAATTAAAATATCCAAATTTTTGCAGGCAAAATTGTGAGTCATAATTCAATGCAAATTCCCCCAAATAGCTCTTTTATTAATGTCTCGTTTTAGAAAAATATTGTGTGAAATATTCCGAAATGCAAATGTGAGCTCATTTCTGCTCGGTTTTGCGTACAAAATTTCTTCTTTGGGTAATGTAACGGCCTTGCAAATTTATTGCATTTCTAACCATAAAAATGATTTAGGGCTAACAAATATACGATAATATGAGATAATAATATTTCCAAGTATGGGAGGGAAAGCTTTCTCGAAGTGTTGCTGCCGAACTTTTATTTGAAAAGTATGTTAAAATGTGGCATTATAGAGAATAGATTTTAATTTTTCTTAACCTTTCAAGGGAAATAAAAGTTATTTGCAACAGTTAGCATTCAGAATAAAGCACACAATTCAAAATTTTATAAAAAGTTTAAAAGAATGAATTTCTGCCATTAGAAAAAAAAATATTTTTGTTTTGAGAAAATGTGCACACCCAGTGATACAATGGAATGAATTGAATAGAGTAATTCTGAAATAAATAATTAAAAAGATGAAAGAAAAAATACCAACCGAAAGACAATATCTAGCAATTTTTGTGGGTAAAATTATTTTCCCTCCGGCTCCCGTTATTTTTTTAAATCTTCAAGTCTGCCAAAATTTTAATGAAATCTCCACATTTAAATACTTGCGAGAGATTGAAGGTATCAATTTATCTTCGACGATTTAACCCTTTGATGCAGAAGGACATCCATCTACAAGTCGGTCTTTCATTTACGTCAAAAACTTGCTAAAATTGAAGAATTTGGTACCTATCCGTCAGCCGTGCTCAAGCGAAAAATCGCCAATAATGTATCGCTAAATAATGTAGAACTCCGTCAACTTTCTTGCAACCATATTGTTTACCGTTGAACGTACTTTTGTTGCGTTGACAAATTTGCCATTCGCTTGGCGACATTGGTGATTTTTGATTGTTTGATTGCGCCCAGCTAACGGATAAGTGCCAAAAATTTTCATGAAACTTTAGCAGACTTATGACTTTTTATCCTCACATTTTGACAACGAGGACACAACGCGTATCATGTATTCGTCCATAATCAAAATTTTACTGTGTTTATATTATTAATAGACGATGCTATAGTTCCCGTTCAAGGAACTTAAAACTCATTCATTTTTTTATTTCATATTTATTGCTCATAGATTACTCAAAATCTCGTTGGATACGTATAGATTCAGATCAGGGCCGTATTTAAAGGGTGCGTTTTTGAGGTTCAAACCCCCTCTGAAAGTTTTCAACAATGTTGTTAAAAATGCTTTTCATTTAGTTTTTTACTGAAAAAATTTTAATTGCTATTTCATTCAAAAGTTCTTATTTACTTTGAATCTGCATTTCTGCAACTATCATTATTGAACAATGGGGGAGTTCCGAAATTTCAAAAGTATTTTTTTCTGAAAGAGCATGCTTCAAAACATAGGAATTGACCATTTTTTTTTTTTTTTTTTTTCACACAGTTCTATATTTTTTATGAATTATTTTAACCGATGCGCAGATGCTATTCTGAAAAAAAAAAAAAAAAACATCCGCGCATGACGTCAGTGGCGCACGTAAGTGCGAAATCTAATTGGTTGTAGGGAGATGACGATGGTCGTGACGTCACCGATTCCTGCGATTGGACAACTCAAGTCAAGCAAAATGGTGTTATTATTGGAAAGAGAGCTGTTAGGTGCACCACTGACGTCACAAAAACCACGCCCCGTTTTCAAGGTAGGGTATTTAAAAAAATAATTTAAAAAAACTGTTGGGAAAATTAAAGTATTTTCCGGGCCCATGTTTTTTTTTATATCATTCTATCAATTTCAGTAACAAAAAGTAGTACTTTTGACTGAAAGAAACTCCCCCATAGTACAAATTAAGAGTTTTTCTTCAGTATTTATTTTGATTGTAGTTATTTCACACATAATTTCTTAACAATACACGTTTACACAATTAAGATTGTTAATAAAACTGAAAAAAAAAAAAAAAAAAAACACCAAAATTCCTCAAATTTGTAAGTACCAAACTCTATATATACTACGTCTTACAAGTGTCGTGAGACAGAAATCTCAAAAGTACTCCCTTGAATGCGGTTATATGAGTAAACACATCTATCCAGTTTTTTTTTCTTCATTGAAAAATTGAGTGACAACATGTATTGTAACAAAAATCAAGGGGATATAGAACATTAAATCAAATTTTATTGACTTTATGGATTTCATGAGAAATAGGTTTGGTAAAACCCTCCCCGAAAATAAGGTCTGGTTACGGCCCTGATTCAGGTAATTCAAAACTTTGAGTGACAATGCACAATGTTTTTCCTCGAAAACATTGGTCTGACCTGAGTTTATTGAGGCAGATAATGCGATAAACATATTCCTCCAAACCCCTAATATTACATTCTGTTGAAAATACAGTGAACTCTCACTTATGCGCCGACCCAAGGGACCAACAGAAAAAGGCGCATAACTGAGAGAGACGCATAAGTGAACAAGCCTATTTAAAAGTCTAAAATGGAACATAAATTCTAATGAGAGCATGAATAAGAATGTTTCTATAGAAAATGGTCATAACTACGGTTTGGCAACTACTGAAACCTAATTGCAATGATAAGGAGAAAACAAAAATTGTACCATACCTAAGCACAAACTGTTACCCTTAAAATGATCCATAATAGATATTTGTCCCTCTCCGAATTTTTGTTCATGTTTAAAAATTATCTTCCGTGAGCAATAAAAGAGAAGGATTAAAGAGGAAAGTGAAGAAACATGCTCATTTTTCAGGAAAATAAATTAAATTGTTTACATTTTTTTGAAAAATTCGGCGCATAAGTGAAATATTTATCTTTAGAGAGACGCATTAACAAATGAAAGTATCATTATTTTACTATGGAATGTGCTGGGACCAGTGAAAATCGTCGTATAAGTGAAAAAGGCTCATAAATGAGACGGCGTATAAGTGAGAGTTCACTGTAAAATCAGTCTTGTATTCTGTGAGTTACACAAACAAAGGGCATTTTCTGTTTGACAATACAGCCACTGCGTGCAGTGACCAGTGATCGTAAGAGAAAATTATATCTTTCAGAAATCATATTATGAACCATTAATATCTCTATATGAAAACAAGTAGGAAAAAAACAGTTCACTGTACTTTGATTATTGATCGAGTCAAACTTTTAATCTTTCTTTAACGATAAATGCACTGCAAAAAATGAAGTGTTGTTTTTACACTGGCAGCCGAGGTTACAATTTAAAACTGTAAAATACACGGTAATAAACTGTAAAATTAGTAATTTTTCAGTGTATTACTGTAAAATTGCTATTTACAGTTCCGCACTGTAAAAGTAGAAATTTTACAGTTTATTACTGTAAAATTAGATTTTTTTACTGATGCTATCAAAACAACATTCATTTTTTGCAGTGTTGTTGTTTTGTTTATTTTTAAAGTGTATAGTATACTTAAAATACATTTTGATTATTTTTTAATTACTTACGTAAAGTTGAAAGTTTTTGAAACCGTAACTTTGCTGTGAATGCATTAAGAGCTCATATTACATGCAAAATATTAAGATTTTTAAAATTATCTCCACATAGATTAGAAGAACAAAATTCAAGTACTACACGGAAAAAAAAATACGTTACAAAGAAACTATCTGTACCATCTTCCGGGTATTTACAAAGTCTCACTGATGCATGACTTTCAAAATCCGAATCTTCATACAAACTGTTTCGAGTGTTGTGACATGCATCAGATTACGTCAACATATCATGGCCGACGCAGACAAAAGGAACAAATAATACGGAGGAGCTTTCTTTCCGCTACGCCAAACATAGAAGGAAAATTCCCCAGTCCTCGGGGGAAATCAATTCTTCCCAAGTGTGGTAACATTTCGTCTCTTACTGCTTTAGTTTCACACTTCGTTCGACATTCAGAGCTAAATTTAACCTAATGTCTGCAATTTAACTCGAGCAAATATTTATTACTTTTTTTTCCAGTTGGAACGTGCTTAATCTCGGGTTTTTAAATAATCGCTTATAAAGGGCGATATTTACGCGGCCAAATATGTTTGGCTATTATTTTTCTCGTCCTGTACTTGCCTCGTTTATTAGTTATTACATGGTGTTATAACCTGTTCTGCTAGGCAAAAAATAAGTGTTGTTTTTAATGTATAATACTGGTATCAGAGGTTCCACTTTAAAACTACAAAATGCTCTGTAATAAACTGTGAAATTTGAAATTTTACAGTTTATTACTCTAAAGTTAGCAATTTTACAGTTTATTACTCTAAAGTTAGCAATTTTACAGTTTATTGCCGTAGAATTTAGTTGTAATATACTGTAAAAACAACAGTTTAATACTGGAAGCAGATGATCCAGTTGAAAACTGCAAAATGCATGGTAATAAACTGTAAAATTAGCATTTTAACAATTTATTACCACAATTTTCCATCTTTTTGCCGCAAAAAAGCTGTATTATTCTGTAAAAAACAGCAGAGGTTCCAGTTCTAAACTGTAAAATGCACAGTAATAAACTGTTGAGTTAGCAATTTTTCCGTTTATTACGGTAAAACAGCAATTTTACAGTTTGTCAGTGTACAATTAGTAAATTTTTCGAGTTTTCGAGTTATAAAACCCCTTTATTCATTTAACAAGGCTTTATGTAATATTAGGTTAAAAACTACAGATAAGAGCATGTTGAAGAACACCTGATTTTTTTTTTTTTTTTTGCAGTATAGGCATGTACTTTGCTCTTCAATGCCCAGTAACGTTTTTCAATAATTTTGTTAGTATCTTCTATAAAACGCCGATATATTTTGCATGTTTAGTTTTAACGTTTAAAACTAAATTAGAGAAGGACAAAGTAAGTGCAAAATTTAAAAACACTGCTTCAAAAATAATCTTGCAGAAAAATACTTAAAGTACATATCGCACACCTAGAAGAATACTGTCACAACTCAAAAACAGAAAAATTTAAGATGGAGAAAAGAAATTGATATATTAGAGCAATTAGTAATAGTGCAGTCTATCATACATTAGGTTAGATCATTTCGGCTCATTTGCTTTCATAATGCTTTTAAAATAAACGTTTCTTTTTGACTTTTAAATCATGGCTCTGGGTACATCTCTGAACATTCGGAGTTTCGACTTTTGAGTTGTGACAGTATTCTTCTAGGCGTGCGATATGCAGTTTCATTGGTCATATACATAGTTCCGTGGCTGTAAAATAAATGTACTTTATGGGAGATGATAATTAGAAAGTTTGTAAAGTATTGTGCGGAGAGCATTTTTACCCGCTTTCATTCTTCATTTTTTCGTGCGGCGGGGGGGGAGGCAAATGGCAGGGTTTTTTTCTATTTTTTTTTCTCCCTTTCAAAGTGTCTTGAAAAAACTGAACTTTTTCGCTTAAAAGAATGACAGAAGTTGAAATTAAATTAAACGTAATGCCTAATAGTGAGAGACTGAATTTTTACCGTAACTTGCATTTCTTATGTTCACAAAAATCATACTTTGATTTTAAAAATTGCTTTAATTTTTAAAATGATTTTTTTTTGATAAAAGTTACATTGAAAATCATTTACAATCCAGTTAGAAAATTTAATTTTGATGAACGGAGGGCCTATTTGACTGGTTTAGTTTCAAAAAAACTTCTTGTTATACTATAAATATTTGAATAACAAAAACGACGGGGAAGAGGGGGTATTGTAAGACAACCTATAAAAACTTTTCTTCAGAATATGTTTTTATTTTGCTTCATTTAATACTTCGCTGAAAATATGTGCTTGTAAACATATAACTGTAATTTAACTTAGAATATAAATATTTTTACTCATATATGAGTTCTAAAAACTATACATATGAGAAGTTTCCTTTTTCAAATATAAGGAGATAGCTTTAGCTATAAACTGAAGGTATCAGCCAAAGCCGTATTTCAACTACTATATAGAATTGCTGAAAGCTACATTTTATCTAGCAATATCGCTACTTGTTACAATAGAGAGAAATGACAATTTTCACAGAATTGATCGAAAACGTTTTATAAATGAAAAAATTCCAATGCTTTGCCATTTTCTCGGACTATGAGAGATTTTATGAAGCGATATCAGTCGATTCGTCATTTTATTTATCCTTTATTGCTACTGACGCTGCAATAAAAGAATACAAAAGTAATGGCTTGAGATACTGTCACTTGGGTGAAAATTATATATAAACGGGAGCGAAATTGCATCTTCTTCATAAAGTACTGTGAGAATTTTAGCAAGATTTGGACTCTCGGCAGAAATAAAAGGACTTTTAAGCTTTTAATCATTTTTTCTGATAACTTTTTGAGTTTAAAAAAATGGTGGATGAAAGCCAAGCACTTACTGTCTAACTACTGATAATATAGAAAAGCGAACATACGGTCTGCGTGCGGTATTAGACCCGTCTATTAGTTTGCCGATATCCCAGCTTTTTGTAGATGTATTGAAAAAAGTAATTGCTATTCGTCGTCAGACTATTTCAACACATTGGATTCTTGTTACAAATACTTTTTACTGTAGGTCAGTTGTTTTTGAAGTTTTGAATCATGTATGTGCCAATATGAAACCGGAAAATGTATCAAAAGGAAAATAAATTGGCTTAAAAGAAAAATTTGGGAGGTCACAGTGAATTCCAATCGGAGTGTCCCAGCCCTCCCCCAGCCCTCTTTTATCTACGCCCATGGTCATCTCCTTCACTGCAAAAAACGAACTGTAGTTTTTACAGTATAATACTGGCAGCCGATGTTTCAATTTAAAACTAAAATTTACAGTAATAAACTGTAAAAATAGCAATTTTACAGCTTCTTACTGCAAAGTTAAAAATTTTACAGTTTATTGCCGAGAAATTTAACTGCATTATACTGTAAAAACAACAGAATAATATTGGCAGCAGAGGTTCCAGTTTAAACTGTAAAATGCACGGTAATGAACTGTTAAATTAGCAATTTTACAGTTTATTACTGTAAGATTAGCAACTTTTACAGTTCATTACTGTAAAATTAGCTGTATTATACTGTAAGTACAACATTTATTTTTTGCAGTGTTCCTTGTACGATCTAATCTGAAGTGCAGTTCCTGACAGTTTTCATTCAATGAAACTACTAAATTTGAGACACCTTTACAAGAATTACTTTCCGTAATTATAAAGACCTTTGAATTTCATTTTTTAAATTATCTCTTTAATTTTAATGCTAAAAATAATTTACTTTCCTAGTAACTATTATTATTTTTTCCCTTCATACTGTTTAAGCCTTTTACTCAAAAGCAAAATACATTAATTCCAAAGCTCTCAGTACTTCTTTTCTCTAATTTGTTCTAAAAATAGCAGAGAGTTGTCTTCTACGTTTAGTAATTTTTCTGTCTCTTCATTGAAGTTTTTGCTTTGCAAAAAAGATTATAAATTTTCGCAACATAGGGTAAGTGCTCTAGTAGTCGGCTAGTCTCCAGTAGTGGGCCACAATGCCATAAAACTCATAAATAGTACATTTTTAATTCAAAATCAGATATGACGCATGCACACATTCATGTACCTATCCTCAATCATCAACCAGTGGCAGTTAAGTCTTGGGTACTTTTTTTGAATGAGTAATGAGTCGTTTCATTCTGAATGGTGTGCCCGTCATCCAAGATTGCGATTCTGCTTATTTTACAGCTAATATGATTCTGTGGCCGACTACTGGAGCATTTACTAGTGTTGACAACAGCTTGGATTTCAACATTTTTTTTTAAATTCCTGTAACAAGTAGGTGATTCACTATCAGAAAGGATCGTTCTAAAGTTTTACCTTGTTTTTGTTGCTGTATTGATAGCTGAAAGTTCTAGGTTAGCCAAGATCCACAAAAGATCTCTGAAATGGCCGACTACTAGAGCACTTACCCTATATTGGAATATTTATTTTTTTTACTCTAAGTCAGTTTACTATCGAATTAGACTTTACACATAAGAACATAAATCTATAATGTTCACATAAATTAAACATTTTAAGACAGAACTTGTTAAGTTTACAAACTAAACATTTTGTTTACCATACCGTAAATCAGGGTTACTTGAGCCCACTACAATAAAACGATAAAATCTAGGTTTGGTACCTACTAGTTGAAGACTTGCACGTAGTTTCTCGTTTCTCCACTAGGTAGAAGCCCTCTGCAGTCTCTAACGCTAGTACCAAACCCAGATTTTATCATTTTACTGTGGGCTCAAGTAGCCCTCTTCTGGGTCCAAGTAACCCTGATTTACGGTACCATTGTTTTTTTTTTTTTAACTTATTTTTGAATTTTCAAGATTTTGTGCGATAGTGAGTGAGACACTTTCTAACATAGCACACGTTTTCTATTTTTTTCAGAAACGCAAACTAAACATCTATCTTTCTCTTTCTGCATTGTTTTGTATCTGTACCTCAGAACCAGACTAACGTAAGTCCATTTTCGTCATTTTTCAGTAGAGGGGAAAGACGATGTATTCGACAATCGTGTTTCCCCTCTACCAAAAAATGACGAAAATGGACTTACGTTAGTCTGGTTCTGAGGTACAGATATGTGTGAAACGTGAAATATTCCCGAAGTATTTAGACTGAAAGTTAATAGTAGTTTAACAAGATTATATTCTACAGATGTGTATTATTAGCTGTAATTAATATTTACAAAGGCATACTAAAAACGAAAAATTTGAAAACGTTTGCCAACAAAAGGCTTTAAATCCTAGAAACAACATGAAAAAAAGAGGTAACACAAGAATGTTTATATTTGAGCCCCTAAATAGAATGTTTTTACTCTAAATAAAAATTATGTTCCTATTTTACACTCGTTCGATATTATTTCTTTCGGCTTCAAAATTCCGAACTTCTCTAAAATGGTTTCAATTTTAAACTGTACTACACAAAGAATATCCAGGAGAGAAAAAAAAAAAAACTTTTAACAAATGGCCGCTCCAAAAAATTCAAAAAAAGAAACTTTTGTTCAAGTGCTTGCATAAAACGTTTTTAATGTCTGACTTCCAAGAGAATTTATGATACATTTTATTCCGTGAGACTTTTTTGCCGGTGTCCATAGCATAAAATGCATTTTTTTTTTCGTTTCGTTTTTTTCTTTTATTTATTTCTTTTTTTTTTTCAAAAGAAAAACTAGAGTTTAAAACTCATGAAAAATGGAGGACATATTTTACGTCATTTCCAGCGTGTAAAAGCTGGAATCTTTGCGAACGTTTTTTCGCTTTCAGTGTTGGTTCCAAATGATCGTAAAATTTATGCATTTTAATATCAGAAATGAGAATTTATAGCCATTTTTTTTAAATATCATATTCTACTAAATGTAAAAAAGGAGAATTTAGTTTCCACCTAGGAATTCAAATTTCTTTAAATGATACATGTAATTCCAGTTAAATTGTGATGTGCTCTTAACCCTCTAGTTGCTTATTGCGCGATTTCCACGAGCAACGAAGAAGTGATAAAATTTGCTCATCCCGTGATTTTCACGTGCACAACGTAATTTAAAACCTTATCCCGCAATTCCATCGTTTAAATGTCAGCAATGAATTTTCTAAAGCATTTGCACAGACCGCTCGGCCATTTTACAAGCCCGATACCTCCTAATTTAGTAAAGGTAGGATTTCATCGAAAGTGTGGTTTTTATTGCTCAAAAATGGGGGGGGGGGGGTAATAGTATTGTTGTTAGAATTCGGTGTAAAGAGCATGAAGGTAGAACTTTTCTTGTACCTTGTTGCAAGATTTATCATATTAAGGATAGTTTCTAATGTAATGTGTAAATTTAGTACATAAGTTTTATATTGGTTTTTCATATATAAAAAAATACGTATATTTTTAAAGACTTCATTAAGAAAATTGAGCAGTCAGAGGGTTGATGTTGTTAGGTACAAGAGAATAATAATTAACAATATGTAAAGAAATGCTTATAGGTTAACTTTGTTTGGCTTTTTGTAGTAAATTGCTAAGGAGTTTTTCCTAAAATACAAAACTCTTTCTTTTTTTCGTGTCAATTTATATGATTTTCTAAACAAGATCGAATGTTCATAACAAAACAAGACTAAATGTTCATTTTTAAACTATAACTTACTGGGAAAATGTCCCCCCATTTCGATTATGTTGCATATTGATGTGCATAATATCTATATTAAGTTCAGGCCTGTCATTTCAAGTTTTTCCAGAGGGAGTGGGGGGGGGGGGGGGCAAAAGAGGCAAACACAATGCAATATCGTCGAAAAACAACAAAATCCAACTCCACTTTATGCAAATGCATTGCTTTCTCAAAGTCTGGCAATTGATCTCCCCCCCCCCCCCCCCACCAAATGACAGGTCTAATGAAATTACTCTTCCCAACATTCGTAAAAAAATTAGAGCATATAAAATATTTGCTTTACTTTTAAAAAATGCTCAACTCGAATTGGAGGTTTCAATCTTTTTCTTTCAAAGTTTACCAAATATTAGGCTGTATATATCGCACATCCAGAATGAAAGGGGCACATCTCAAAAAATGCATTTTTTGGAAATATGTTTAAATAGCGTACCTTAGTACACCTTACATGAGAAACCGACCCATTTTTTTCTAGTGTTAACAGTTGCAGCTAAAAAGCAACTTATGCCCTTATCATTCTCCAGATTCTGCCGATTGTGAAGGGAGAATTGAGTTTGAAAGGGGCACATCTTTGATAATCAGAGTTCGCCGATCGGAATTGGTGCAAATTATGGCTGGTACTCTTTTTTGAACCAATTAAGAAAACCGTAATTTTGCTTTTTTTTGAAGTGACACTCGTTTTAATTGTTCGTTATTAAGTATAAATTGTTTGTGCACAAGTACTTTATGAAGGGTTCCTTTTTTAGAATAAGAAGAATAGTATTATGTAACCTAGCGTCAAATCATTAGGAATTAAAATTTGATTTAATATCGCTCTGAAATGCAACAGCGATAGGAAGTATCAGTTGGCAAAATGTTTCACATTTCAAATAAAATAAATGTATCTAAAAATCCTTAGAACAATTTTTTTCTTCGAGAAAACTTACAATTTTTTAATATACTAAAATTTCCTATATTTCATACAGTGCATTCTATCATTACAGCTAATTCAAAAAGAATGTATAAAAATATTTTTGGTAAAACTAAGCATCATGACTTCAGTGCATAATTAACCATTTTAAATTCTACAGTCGAAAAATAAGTGAATCTAATTATTTTTTATTAGTTTTTTTTATCAGCTACTATGCTTTTATATTAAAAAAAATTGCTATTAAATTGAAAACAGTAACGTATTGCCGAATTTGTTGATTAAATACTTTTAGAACTATTTTATAACTCTACTACACAGAACCCTTTTGTTAAGTTTGTTAAAAGCAACAAACTTGAAAATAACTTTGTCACACATTTAGAATTACTATACCTATTTAAGTACAATTTTTAAACTACAAGCAAGGTCAATATTGAGAAATCAAAAAAAAAAAAAAAAAAAAATTTGCAAACGATTTAGATATACGTTGTTTTTTTTTTTTTTAATAAATTTGAAATTCTTCGTATTATTTTTTCCCTTCGACTTTTTTGAATAGATCGTCTGCTTTGCGTTTAAACCTTCTGAAATGTTAAATCGAATCATTAATAAAGAAAGAAATCTATATAATTGCTGCTGACTTTCTGCGAACAAAAACTGAAGGCATTGGGAAGTGCGCATTGGGAAGTGCGCACAATACGCAAACAGACAGTAGTTATTACTTTTTTACTTCCTTGTAAGTAGTACAGGAAGTAATGTTTTCTCGAAAAGATTTGCATTCAACTGCAGCCTAAATTTCTACTTTACTCATTCTCGAAGGAATGTCTTTTTTTTTTTTTTTTTTGGCGCATCCGACCGTGCATACGTACGTACAAAAGTATAAGCAACTAAAATCCCCCTTTTTTCCATTATTGAGTTA
Organism: Uloborus plumipes; assembly: GCA_038373865.1. Lineage (NCBI taxonomy): Eukaryota > Metazoa > Arthropoda > Arachnida > Araneae > Uloboridae > Uloborus > Uloborus plumipes. The sequence goes on along the minus strand of JAXGGA010008671.1, from coordinate 14,077 downwards.
ATTATCACGAGTTGTCTCGTGATGCGTAGGAATCAGGTATAAATCAAAATCCCTACAAAAAGTAGTGTAAAATTTCGCCTGTAGAAAAGAGAAATTTTATGATTTTAAAGTTTAATTTAGGCCTTTTCGGATTTCGTAAAATTTCAGCCACTGTAAGTAATAATGTAAGTATTCCACTTAAAAGATTTTCTTGCAACTCTCAGCCCCCCTCTCGTAAGCAAAGTGAAAGAACCCTGGCGTGACATTCTGAGCATGAAAGGACCTACGAGCCAAATGTGGCTCAAATCCGTTGTAATTTTGGGATTTGTATGAAGAACCCCCCTTTCTTGAGGGGAGGCGGTTGTCCCCACTCGTGGATAAAAAAAAAAGGCCCGATATAAATTGCACAAAACATGCATCATTAAAAAATGTAGGTTAAAATCATGACAAGAACTTCAGAAAAAAAAAAAAATTAAATGGTCTATAAACCGATGCCCGTAAGAATAGCTATTTTGAGATGTGCCCCTTTCATTCTCCACGAAAATGGAGAATGAAAGGGGCACTTCTCATTAATTACCGACTTATTTAAAATTGACCGGGAAACGCAGACCATAGTCACCTAGCAGAACCTTTAATCAACCAATCAATGAGAGTTTATCTAATTTCAATAGTTATTAGAGTCAGGGCAAGGATTTAAAAAAGTTTAAATTTTCAAATCTATTTTTCTCAAAACAGCTATTTTGAGATGTGCGCCTTTCATTCTGGATGTGCGATATGTGAGGGTACAAGCATAATTAATGATCTAAACAAAAAATATATTTTAGAAAGACCATAATATCACATAAAACTTACTAAATAATTTTTTTGGTTTTTAACTGCCTATGAAGCTATTCTTCGTTTAAAAAAAGAAAACAACTTCAAAAATCTTTAAAACCCTAAACAAGATTTTTTTTCCTTCCATCCCCTCCATCTAATAATTGTAGAATTTAACACGTTTTCTCGAGTGCACTTCCTTATCTCGAAGACTTTTATTCGGAGGCAAAAACCAAGAGGAGAAATAGGATTACATGATTAGTCCTTCGCTGTTATCTCGCCTCGTGGAGTCCCTAAGTAAATGGATTTCAGCTATCTCAGCCAATTACTCTCCAACCTCTCGTTTGGTAAATAGCAATCTACGTCTTCCGCGCACTTGGCCGATCCGCTCGGTTATTTAAAGGCGCCGATATTTTATGCGCTCGACTTTATGCGTGACTTTCACTTGAACCTTTTATGTCCAAAATTACTTTAACAATCAATTTATATATATATATATATATTTGGTTTTTGGAGTTGAAAATACATCAAAAAACATTTTTACCGAGTATAAAAATTTTGGGGGTCTCTGGGGATTCAAAATACTAAATTAATAAAAGCGGGACTTCTGCGTCCCGTCGGGGCATAAAGGGCAATGCATGGGACCTGTCACAAATACGCTGTCCACTAATATTTGTGACATTAATATCACTAAATTTCATTTGGAGAAAATGAACATTTTAGCAATAAAGTTCTTTGTTCGGTTGATGTTTTGATGGAACTGCTGTTATTTTACATCGCAGGAAAGTTTGGTGGAAAAATAAGCAACTTGAGATGATGGTTCATAGGTGATTAAAAATATTTTAAACTACTGTTCTATATGTTCTCCATTTAAACCAATTAGCGCATTGAAAGGGTCATGGAGCAGCAAATCCGCACCGGGTTACTACTATGCTAGCAATGATAGTGTATGGAAGTATATGTGTATGTATGTGACTATAATAGACACACAAACACACACACATATATATATATATATATGTATATATATATATATATATATATATATATTGCAAACAAATTATACAAATGAAAAATAAAACGGCAAATTCGGAGAAGTGAAAGGAGAAAGGTTGAATCCAGAGCTCATCACCCGTGGGGGATTCAAGAGTGGTCGAAAGACCAAAAAACTATTAAGAGGATGTTTAAGTTTAAAATATGCAATCTACAGATCTTCATTATGCAAACAGCACCAAATGCGAGTCTGGAAACTGTATATAAGAACAAAAACCTGAAACTAAAGGCAGGAGTTTCGCCTAGACTGATTAGGAATAAAATTCCTAAAAATTAGCCACCCACAGGACTGGCCTGCTAAGAAGATAAGATCATCTCATCCGAAACTTAGAGCATCAAAACCAAAATAGTGCCCAACAAAAATTATATTTTTGTCTTTTTTCACACAATTTTTATATTATATATATATATATACTAATAAAATAAGCAAATTTTTGAATTTATTAAGTTTTTTATTATTAGAAAATACAAACAAAAAATTAAGTACCTACATTAATCATTCATTATTGTTTCTGTATTTTAGTACATAGGTTGCTCTTCACTTAAGTACCTTGTGATACACAACATTTTTTGTTTCATTATCAGGCGCAAAAACAAACAACGCAGATAGTCTTCCGACCCGTGAACATTCCACATATAATTGACCATGGGAAAAACAGTGATGTTCTAGATTCAAACCACAAACTTTTAAGGATTGGCCTTGTGATTTATTGATGGTCATGACAAATGCAAGACGGATCGGAAATTTAAATCTTTTAAATTCAAACGGCATATCGGTTGGGATTATCGGGATCCTCGGAATGAACAGTCGTTTCTGACAGCTTATCACATATAAATTTCAAGGGAAGTAACGCGTTTGTTTATAATTTACTTCACAAAAAAGTCAAATAACACTCAACGTACCGCTAACTTACAACCTGTTTACTGCGCTCCGGAAGCTGCCAGAACGTGTGCTTTATGTCGCTCAGCCATGGAGGTGTCAATAAAGGCTTAGTAGAAAGGCTTAGTCAATAAGACATTTTTTCTATTTATGTAACTGACACACATAAATTATAGCCTATGTCCGTCTATTGACTCTAAGCTACCTACCCACCAATTTTTAGCTATATCGGTACAGCCATACAAGGGCCGCTAAAGTCTAGGTGGCAAAAAAAAAGGGGGGGGGGCTGCTGTTTTTTTAAGAACAAGGACATATTGCACTTTATTTACCAATTAACTCTGAGAATTGTCTGGCCCCTGAAACATTCATAGTTTGATAAAAGGATGCCAAAGTAGAAATATGTCTGTGTACATATAACTAAGATTAACCCAATAAAATATTTCATCTGAATCGTATCTGAGAAAAAAATTCATTTTGCAAGGAAAAGAAAATTTGGCAGGTGACTTGATCTGTTGAAAACAGATAATAAAAATCCCTTGCTGATATCTGGATGAGGCTCATTGTTTTCTAATCACAATACAAGGAGAACGATCGCCCCCTTTTTCGATCATAGAATCGAGCTCCACGCGATATGGGGATTATCGTAAAATACAGTAAAAATAAATTTTATGATCTCCCGAAGCTCAGTTATTGTAAGAATATCACATTAAGGTTCACTTTTTCCGAGAACAATAGAAAGGGTTTGTTTGCAGGAAATAAGCTTCTTAAGTTCTCTAAAGTTATTACTGTGTTCCACTGATTCCTTCCTCCAGGAGTATCTGAAGGTTAAAAAAAATTTTTTTAGTACATTTCTTTGGATGAAGAGCTTTCGAGATATAATGCTAGCTGCTGCGAAAAAAAGGCTGATTTGATGATCCGGAGTAAAGTAAAAAAAATCGTCGAAAGATATTGAACAATCGCCATGTTTTAGAAAATAAATGTAGTTCATACTGGCAGTTTGTGTGAAAGTTTTTATTTTGATTTACAATTGTTTTAATTGAAGTCAATTTAACGGAATTAATTTTCCTCACGTTTAGGTAGGATAAGACTTTGAATGAAACTTCTTACAAATTGGTATTGGACAATGAAAGCATTAGGTACTACTGTTTTATAATGAATAAAATGAACATAATAATAGATCAGGTATGGAAAAAATAGCAAGTTTAAAGTAGTAATAAAATGCGTTGAGAGTTTTTGAATAGGCCGAAGTAGTATCAATATTTACGCTCTGCAGCTGTAAAACTTCAAAACAAAGTATTTGGACAATAGAACTACGAAGTATAACCTTTGAATTTTTTTGGTTAAAAATTCATGACAACATGAAATTCAGGAAAAAAATATCTCAGCACGTTTTTTCGCAAGTTTGTTTGCGTGCTACACAAAATGTAACAAGCTCAATCTCACAAGAAATACTGGAGAGTATTGTCAACCAAAAGTACTTTGAGCTCCAAAAATATTAATCTTCCAATGTGATAAAATTTTCTGCAACCTTAACCTAAACATTGCAACTCCTGTCACAAAGCTGATTCGCCATTTTGGACCCCATTTTTTGCGGGATTCTAAATCATTCAGATTTGGATCTAGGAAGCTGAAAATTTGCACAAGTTAGTTTCATAGGTATGTCTACACCCCTGTGAAATCTAATCCAAATCGGAGATGATCGGGTGGGGACCCCTAGTTCCCTTGACATTGGAATGACTCATCTGCAAAATTGTTCAGTCGAGGGTTAAAAGAGTAACCAACATTTTATTGTACACTGGAAGTCTATGGCTAGCTGAAAACGCAACATTTTTTTGAAGCCTCGTCATTCAATAGACAATTATTTGAATTACTAGTTAAGGATTCCGGGCTGTTGTGCCGTGGTCTGAATGGCTTTAATCCATACCTTTCGATCGCAACTGCGGCAGTCATCTTCAGTGGGTGTCGTTGTTTAATTTGGCGACTGATGCGAAATTTCGAACTGCTGCAAGATTTTAAATTGAAAACGCAGCGCCCTCTACCTTCCGCCAAAAAATCAGTCGCCAAATTAAACAACGACACCCACTGAAGATGACCGCCGCAGTTGCGATCGAAACGTTTGGATTAAAGCCATTCAGACCACGGCACAACAGCCCGGAATCCTTAACTAGTATTTACTCCGGCCGTGAAAGCCTTCATTCTTACAATTATTTGAATTGTTATTTTATTCTTTTAACAGAATAAAATAACAATTTAAGACATTTACCATTATTATTATTTTACACTATTATTTATTTATTGGTTTTCTCAAAAAATTCTCTGAGCATCTCCAAATTCAAACAGTACTGACATTACTGACAATGATTCAACATTTTCCCCATCATCCACAATGTAAAAAATGAATCTTATTTTACAGTGTAATTCAGCTAATTTTACAGTAATTAACCGTAAAAATTGCATATTTTACAGTAATTAACTGTAAACATTGCATATTTTTACAGTAATTAACTGTAAAAATTGCATATTTTACAGTAATTAACTGTAAAATTGCATATTTTCCAGTAACTAACTGTAAAAATTGCATATTTTCCAGTAAAAAACTAAAATTGCTAGTTTTAGAGTTTATGACTTTGCATTTTGCACTTTCAAATTGGGACCTCGGCTACCAGAATTATACTGTAAAGCAGTTCATTTTTTGCAGAGCGCCAGAAATAAATAAATCGCAACCACGGCCCAATTCTCTGTATCTCTGAAATCCTCCGGGCCGTGGGATGAAAGGGGAAAACCGACATTCCAGCCTGTGTAGTGGGTGTCTGCTGCCAGCATCGATTTTTCGGAGCCTCGTCATTGAATAGACATCTTTCTTCTTCGGCGCCCTTTGATTGGACTAAAGAGAACGGCGAAAGTTCAGTTCAACTTTTCTTTCTATACTTTAGTTCTCCCCTCGCAGCTGCCGTTCGAATGCGCCATCAAAGAAACTTTATTTTTATTCCCGGTTCTTCTTCGGCTAATCCTGACGTAATCTTAATCCAGTTTACTTCTCTCCTTTAGTTCGGAAATCTTCGGGAACAATTTTACGAAACTGTGGGTATTGCGACATAAAAAAGAGAAACGTATCATACGAATGTATTTTAATGTCAAATCAAGATAAATTATATGATATCGAAGTAGCACTGGTTTCATAATTGAAGGGCATGGAGGATAAAGGGGCTTTTTTATATTTAAAAAAATGAACACTCTGGACAATGGTAAGCAATGGATACCGGAACAGGACATCTCCGCCGCAAATTTTATCACCCTCTTCCCCGCATGGGACATTTCCGCCGCGACTCCTGTTCCCCCTCTGCCTTGTACAGGACAAATCCGCCGCACCATTTCCAAGAGTTAGGAAAGGGTTACTGGTTTAAGGCTACAGTGGACAAATAAAATTGATTTTTTTCAATTATTGATTTATATGTCTAAAACTTAGTGTGCTTGTATTATTGTATATTTACGACATCTAAAAGCATAAAAAACACAAATTAGTGCAAAAACAATTAATACTTTTTTTTCAAATTTCAAATTTAAGTATTTTTTTAACAAAATTTAAAAATGTTCCAGGCGTCGCAATTTTTTTTCAAAATTTGAATTTCCACTTAATTTTTAATCATTAGGCACGATGACACAAAACAATGCATTAAAAACAATGTTTTATGAAATAGTTTATAAAAGATGGCTGAAAATAAAAATTTTCAGTTGAAAAAATCATATAAATTTTTATTTTCAGCCATCTTTTATAAACTACCACATAAAACATTGCATGTGATGCATTGTTTTATGCAATCATGCCTAATGATTGAAAATTAAGTGGAAATTCAAAGTTTGAAAAAAAATTGCGACGCCTGGAACATTTTTAAATTTTGTTAAAAAAATACTTAAATTTGAAATTTGAAAAAAAAGTATTAATTGTTTTTGCACTAATTTGTGTTTTTTATGCTTTTAGATGTCGTAAATATACAATAATACAAGCACACTAAGTTTTAGACATATAAATCAATAATTGAAAAAAATCAATTTTATTTGTCCACTGTAGCCTTAAAATTTTCAATCCTGGTGACACATCTTCTTTTGGCGACAAAGACCTAATCTAAAAAACGGAATCTAAACTAATTAGGGGGGGAGGAATCGTAAAGAAGTCAAAAAAAAAAAAAAAACACAATGCAGTGTAAATCAATTAAAACTTCGCCAAATATTGCACTTTACCAGCTCAATCGGCGGATTTGTCCTGTCGTACAGAAATGGCGGAGAGATACGCGGCGGAGATGTCTCATGGGGGGAAAGATAGAGATAAATTTTGCGGCGGAAATGTCCTACGTTGCGGCGGAAATGTCCTGTGCCCATGGATACAAGTAAGCAAATAAAATCTGGTACATCAAACAATAGATATCAATAGACCAATTTCATACGAACACGAATAACAGAACCAGAAAACAAAAAAGCTGCCGTAACTGCAACAATAAAAGCTTGAACTTTTATTACTCGCAATTTATGTTTTTTCATATAACCCCTTTATCTCCCAAGCCATTCAAGTTCGATTTGCATTTCGAAACATAGTGTGCAATACAAAGCTACCTTCATAAGTCAATGTTTTTTTTTAAATCTCGAATAATTGCTTTTTACAGAATAGCACAAGCACTACATTTGTGCTGTTATCACAAATTTTAAAAAGTTCTACTTTATTCTATTCAACATATTCTTAGGTTGATTAGAGAGAGTGAGAGATGTTGTGATATACCCTGTGTTCCAGCCCCAATATAAACAACGATAATTAATTCAAGTATTGTGTTCATTATTATCTTTGTTCCCCTTAATTCCTTTCTGTTTACGTTATGCTTAACCAATAATTAGTGCATTTATTTCACAAAATCTTACACGCTTAACATCCTAAAATGGTAAGGAGGTTGAATAGGTAGCACCGGTATACACAACAATAGTTCATTCAAATTTTGTTCAAGTTTTTGGGAAAAAAATGCAATGGAAACATTTTTGTTTCATTATTTCCTTCCTTTAACTGATTTATCTATTAATTAGTGGATTAAATCCCATAGGCTTGCATGATTTATGTCCTGAAATGGGAAGGAGCCTTCATATTTTGATCAAATTTTGAAATGAATATTTGTTTTTATATATATCCTCCTGTAATGGTTTAACTATCCATTAATTAGTTCACTTATTTTACTCAGGCATGCATGATCAAATAGTACTTCAACACGGATTAACTAAATTGAATTTCTGAATTAGCATTTAAGTATACTGCTCATTTGTAATCCAGAGAAATAACATTATAATCTACTTTATCACCAATTTCTATATCTGTTCTCCTTCATCGAAATTTCAGGGATTAACATCCGTTCATCTCAGACCCGGCCCCATTCAATGCAGCTCCCTGGATTGTTCCTATTAATCAATCCGTGAAACTAGAGGAATTACTTAATGGAATAGTAATCGTAAACATAGGTATTTAGCAAGCTCTGCTCTGCTAAATACACGGTGTGTTCATTCAAAATCGACCATTTAAGGCTATCAGCGCCGCATGTACGTTTCGCTGCGAGTCGAAATAAAGGAGAGTCAAAGATCTGAAAGGATTAAGAGCAAGCTGAAATTGACATTATCAAAATAAATATGTATACTCCTATTACCTCTGGATTTGAAGAGATTAAGTGCGAATTGTGCTGATGCGTATGAAATTTCTCGTTCGTTGTGAAAGCAGGTTTGAATTGAAATCGCATAATGGAAAGAGATATAACTAGAGGAGAAATATATTCAACACACCTTTCAACATTCCGAGCTCTATACGAACGTAAAAAGCTGTGTATCAGTGTTTTATTGTGACTGATATCGATAGATTAACTCATGAACTAATGTTGTATTTTGCAGAGAGTTACAGAAATTATTTCATTTAAACAAATCTTGGATTTAAGATTAGAAAACCTAATTCAACGCCAACATATTGTCGGCCCCTCTTAAACGAATACTGTCGGTTCCAGGAAATATTTATCGATTAAGCGGGGTATTCGTTTAAGCGGGGATCTTTAACATTGTGTCTATAACACGATTTCAGGATGTTTTATTGGTATAAGCGGGTTATTCGTTTATCCGTTACCCAATTAATCGGGGACGACAGTATGTTTCTGGTACACCCAGCTCCGCGGAAAATTTTTTTACTAAAACTGCTCAGATAATTCCTGAAGAGCACGGTTATTTGATTATGTGTTCCTTGTAACAGTGTTTGAAACTATACAGTGATTTAAAAGTAGGTGTATCTCTCCCCCTCCCGTTATTTTCATCGTTATCTCGTAGATGTGGTTGACTCTTTGTTCTATACAGTGACTTTGAAATATTAGCAGTCAAAAGCATCAGCAGAAGACCATCCTTAACCCATTCACTGACCCAAGCGAAAAATGTTTTCCGCCGCAAAGCGACCGCACCGTGCATCACTCACCGGTTCCATTTCGCCACAGTATGATAACACTTTTCTCCCCATTTTGCTACGGGGTTTAAAATGTTGTTTTCGCAGTCGAACTTGAACTTGAAAGGAAAACTCGCAATTCAGTACCTGTAATTTATTTTATATTTTACATTATTTATTTTATCAATCATTTTACAATTATTTTATTTTTGTTCATTTTTATTTATTTACTTATTTTTTTATTTACCAGTCCACTAATTTATTTATTATTCTAACATAACTGTGTTAGTACTCATCGCTTTCACAAAATAACGTGAAACATATTCCCTTTTAATATCTCTATAAGCAATTACATGCAACAACTAGCAGAAAGGGAATCCTAACAAACGAAAGAACTTTCATTTGTTGTTTAATTTTATCTAAAATGCAGTTATTTCTTCCAGGGAAAGGAACAAAATTCCGTTCCTTGAGCATGAGATTTTTCTTTTATAACTAGGTGTATCACAAAGGACAAAAACTGAACTCTATTTTGACATTTACAGAAAGCACTGTCAATGAAGCCCTGCTAAACTGCTCATAACAAAGGTGCATCCTAAAGAAAAGGAGAGAGGAAAGGGGTGTCGCCCTATTCCCACGAGAGCACTTCTCACTGCTGCTTGCTGTCCGAACCAAATCGGACCGTGGCATTTGAACAAAAGTGCCGCTCCAATCCCTTCCATGTGGTTATTTTACAATGAGACAATTCAAAGTAACTCGGGTACTTAAAAGGAGGTTTACTAATGCAATTTTACAGAGCATTTGACGTGCTTTAGTACAAGATCATAAAAAAAAGCTTAGCTGTGTAAATGACTTCCCGAAAGGGTAGAAGGAATCGGCGACTTTTGATGCATTGTAAACATAGCGACCAATAACACAAAGAGATATCTTTAAGTGTTGGTCCATTTATCTTAATTTCTATAGGAGTCTATATCGCACTTTGAGTGCACGGATTTTAGTAGCTCAATCGTGTGAGCTATTTTAAAGATAAGCAGTTACAAAAGATCAAAACTTGCGACAAATCCCTCGTTTCCCTAAAGACTATTTACTTGAATACAACCCCCCCCCCCCAAAGCCGTGTCCACTTAATCTCAGTCGTATAGCTTGAAGATACCCAAAAGAAACACTATGGGAGGTCTCCCAAGAAAGCTTTTTACCAACCATCTGAACAGGTTTCCATTCAAGCAACAGCCAGAAAGTCATTTGCCATGCGCTACCCCTTCCACATGATTTTCTTATAACAAAATATAGTTAAAATCAGAAATTAATTTCAAAACAAGCATTACTACTGTTACATTTTGGAACATTTAATGTTCCAAAATTAAAATACAATAGTTACAAAATTAAAATATAATACAAAAAATATTGTGAAAAAATACTTTATAAATTTGGAGAATTATGACAAATTTGGCAAAAGATGCTTTTAAATGAAGGTGAGGTTCAGTCAAAAAAGTAGGGGGGGGGGTGGAACACTGATTTAGTTTCTTTATTTTTTAATCAAGCTTGTAATACTGGCCCCTCAAAGAGAATATTTTTTCACTTGTTCATCAAGAGTTTAAATAGCAGAAAGCAGAGGAAACAAAGCTTCCATAAAAAAACTTTCTTCTGATTATTTAAAGCATTATACTCCATACATGACCATACGACATTATACTCTAGTATATCTAAGAGTACGTGAAAGGATGATATATCTCGATAAAATAAATTATATAACGATCACAGGTTCTTAATATCTTATAAGTTACATCCATTTGACCCAAAGAAAATACCTTTGGTACCACTCCCCTCAAAGCACCAAAACCCAGCAGAGAAGCGAGATAACAGGGTATGCGCCTGGAAAAACGGCCGACACAGGATCGTCAAGAGCGAAAACTGCTAGGTTCGCTGTGACGATACAGGATCGTCGCGGCCAGTTAGGAACCAAATTCTGTGGACGAGCCTACGTCGGCCGGAGCGGTTTTTACACAAAGTGCGCGGCCGATCGTGTGTCGGCCGGGGCAGGGAATGGGTTAACGTAACACGGCTAAATTCCCCGTTATATTCTAACAGATGTTTTGCACCCCCCCCCTCCCTCCCACCAACATCTCTGAATCTCCAACACCCCTTCAGTAACGCAGCCAGAAATTACTACCTGGGTATGTTTTCCGGTCATAATCCTTTTTTTTTTTTTTTGTCGTGTCTATGACTTAGCCGAACTAAATAACTCCATGAATCCTTATAACTGCTTTTGCGATTTGTTAGATGTTATACAGGTCTACAAGTGACGGTAATACACCAATTTCTCTCAGGTTCGCACTTATTGCTGGACACTCAACGATATGACGAGGTGTAAGCTGTGTATCTGGGCAATTGCAACAGTTTCTATAAATCCTTCTACCCTCTCCATCAATTTTCATGGCCCCGTGATGGCCGGTTCTCAGCCTGGATAAAGTTTTTGTTATTGGTCGACTTGTATTTATTTCACAAAGCTGGTTTTTCACTTGGATTGATTTATCTCTAAGTTTAGTCCTAATCACATGTCTATGTATACAATAAACAACATTATTAAGATTAGTAATATGTGACAATGAAAAAAAAATGCTATTTTGCATTTGACTGTTATTATAAGTGATTATACAGATGACATCTTTAGGTAGCAAGAAGCAAAGAGTTTTTTACGAAGACGTTTTGAAGTTTTGAGTAAAACACGTTCCAATTACAAAGCCAAGATAGACTTTTACTGAACAGCTTTTCTCAATTCCGCTGTATAGCAGCACCAACCACCATCCACACACATTAGTACAAAGCACTTTTGTGAAAAAAATGTGTGAGGTGCACCCAATACTTTTAAAGAGATTAATGTCCCACAGCTCCGATATCACTATTTCAGACTAATGAGCCCAAATAAGGATGAAACTGCAGTCTCTGGATACTCTAACTGATCTTTTCTGTTTTTTTTTTTTTTTCATTTGAGCTGCAGCTCCACCTATAGGGCAGAGAGTTGGGTATAACTTTGATATACCCCCCAAAAATTACTCGCCAAATCTGGAACTCCCTACGGACTCTTTAGGGTTGCTGTTTCCTATTTTGGTGTTGCCAATTTTGGTTTTTACAGCTAATTTAGGTTTTTGCTGTTGCCAAATTTAGTATTTTCTTGCATTTCTACCATTTTTTGAGTTTATTTTTTGAAGTTTTGCGGGAAAAAATATTTGTGGCAACAGGTTTTTTCCTTGGCGAGAAAAAAAAGTCGCCAAATTTCCGATTTGGGGCTTATATCAAAGTAGTTCCGAGAGTTGTATTTTGGAAGGCTTGTGTCCATAATTTCAAAGCATTCTTCATAAAACTATAAACACTTCACTTGGGAAGAAGTATATACAGGGTGTCCACTCCAATCGTGGACCAATAGCTAATTTCTAAACCGTTAGAGATAAGCATATAGTTTATTTAGGAAAAAATCTCCAAATTATCAAAGGAATTTTGGGTCTATTCAATGTTTTTCAAAAAATCAAATTTTGAAAGAGTTACGAAATTTAAATTTTTATACAGCCCCCCAGTCCTATCAATCATATTTAGTAAAACATTCTTGACACTGTAACGTTTAAAACTAAAAAAAAATCACTGTTCTACGACAAAAATTGACCGAGGTATGACGTTTTGAAAAATCAAGATTTTGAATGATTTCGCATGACGTCCATCGAGCGATCGCTCTATGGACCGTCATGAAATACTGCAAAATCTTGATTTTTCAAAACGTCATAACTCGGTCAATTTTTGTGGTAGAAGAGTGATTTTTTTTTAGTTTTAAACGTTACAGTGTCAAGAATGTTTTACTAAATGTGATTGGTAGGACTGGGGGGCTGTATAAAAATTTAAATTTCGTAACTCTTTCAAAATTTGATTTTTTGAAAAACATTGAATAGACCCAAAATTCCTTTCATAATTTGGAGATTTTTTCCTAAATAAACTATATGCTTATCTCTAACGGTTTAGAAATTAGCTATTGGTCCACGATTGGAGTGGACACCCTGTATATTGTTTTGTTATGATCCTCACGTACGAGTGCAGCATCAAAAGAAAAATATTAATTTCCCTTATTTATTCCAATGAGGCAATGATAAATTCAAACCTGAATCTTCAATCTTTTTAAAATTCAAATATACTTCAAGTTTTGCATAGTTTCATTTCCTCTAATTTAATTCCGAGCAGTCCCATTCTATCCACGTAACCAAATATATTACATTGTTTCTACGAGATGAATAAAAACAAGATAAAAAACAATAAATTCCAGAGCTGAAAGTAAAACCTTCGGCAACCGAAGTGATTGCTGCAACTTTTTATGTCGGCTCAGATATACTACTGGAATATTGATCCCGAATTAGCGTCGGGGATGCGATGGGAATTTTTCTGAAATCACCGCGTTTCTCTTCGAATGCAAAATGAAGAATGTAAATTTTCGAGCATATAAAATTTAAGAGTGGTGATTAAAGCATTAAACTAATTACCTTTGGTGCTTAAGAATCATGCAAAGGAAAAAGTTGAGTTTCTATGTACTGAAATGGGCTTTTTCCACAGAAAAAATATATTGAAAAGAAAGTGGGTTGGGTATAACATGTGATGTGAAACAACTTTTGGTACAAATTGTATATAGGTAATGTTAGTTTGATTTCATTATATTTTTGATAGTTTAAGATATATTTCCCAGGTAGCACAAATAACCTTTAAACGTTTTATTAACGTTTTTAAGCGGTAGTTACAACGTTAATAACCATTTTACAACCTTTAAAAAACGAAGTGTGCTACTTGGGTTAGTAACTATAAAACAAATTATAGGCACAAAATCTCCCCTTTTTGTTTCTCCTACTAACTTTATATAATTTTTAATCAGTTACTTT